>VMBQ01001660.1:104159-168620 GCA_007657795.1 Dreissena rostriformis | reverse complement strand
CCACCACCACAACCACCACCACCACCACCATCACCACCACCACCACCACCACCACCACCACCACCAATAATGCAAACCCGCGAAATTGTCTACATAATTTTACTCTTTAAACAAGGTTATTGTCAAAAAGTGTAGAAGAAAATAGAATACTGATATACAATAAAACTTTCATTTGAGTTGGACATCATCGCGTGCTGTGTTACAGAAATATCATACATCTCTGGTCAGAACCAGTCATATATCAGCGCGTATGTTGATACATTTCAATGAAGTTAACAAGATTTGATTAATAGTGCAATAATAAAATATTTGATATAATTGATTTAATATTTCTCGGTCATGTTAACGAATATTTTAACGATTGAGAGGAAAATAATGTCGACATTAAAATCGTATATTATTGCTTTAAAATCTCTTCCATCGACTCAAACGTTTGCAATGCTTATGTGAATTTACCTTTGGTTGACATTTAAGAGCATGTTTTCGGATTCATTAACGGAAACAAGTACTGCCTCAGTTGGGACTAATTAAATAAGAATTAACTGCCGAGTGTTTCAACACGAGATATTAAAATAGCAATTGTGACTGATTTCTGCCATATCGTTCTGGCGTGTGCTTTTTAAAATGCAGCCAACACGACACTAAATCCATGAATACGCGCAAACTAGCCGATTTGGCGTGTCAGCGTGTTTGTGACTTTCAACCCCGCCAATACTCCGAAATACTCGTGGTCAGTGTTTAATCATACTGTGCCAATGTAAATTTGTGTTTGTATTTTCTATTTTGTAATGTAGGGAAAGGTGCAAGTTATGCCAAAGTTGATAAATACGTGATTTATTTTAATAATTGTGTTATATTATATCAAATCAATACAGTCAATTCCAATCTACAACAAGTTATTCGTTTGTAGTCATGTATTAACACTATTTATAATGGGTGGTGTTATATTATCAAAAATAAATGTTGAACAAACTGCCACATCAGAGAGTTACGCCTGGTTTAATAGTATTAATTTATTGTAAAAAATAAATAAATGGAGTAATGATAAACATATTACGTCTGTAAAGCTGTAAATAATGCAGAAAAGCGATGGATGGAGCGTAAGAAAAAATCTTAAAACGTATTATGTAAACATGAACATTGCGTTATCAGAAAACAATTCGGTACGCATTTTTAAAAATCCGTAGGATAATAATGGCATTAATTGCCAAATGGTTTGCTTACTTCTCTAGAAAAAGATTATGTAAGTATTGTGGCAAAAGAGTAGTAAAATAGGGATTGTTTCAGACCGTAAATACTTGTGCAAGTTGTATAAAACGCTAAAAGCGCATCTGAAAAAGTAAAGGTTGTTCTTACTAAATGAAAAACAAATACTTTCAAAAATTTCTTGAATGTTGACGACAATAATTGTGCTGCCTAACAAATCCATCGTATGTGACAAGTATTTTTGAGCATAGGTTACATCAATATATAAGTGGAATTGTAAAAGGTGTTTAAACGCTTGTAAATGTGCATACATACAGTTAAAAAAGTATTATCGATGCAATCCAAAAATCAAGTTCTATAGACCCCCAAACAGCCATCTATCTTTAAGAGAAATAACACAAGAATCGACAATGCAAACATTATATAACAGTACCCAAATGATGCTATTGTTGCCAATTACCTTATTTTCGAAGAGGAAAATATATGTCGAAAAAAGCGAAGCATAATCGATCATGTGTCTAGTCTTACAAGTTTGAAAGTATGATAGACACTGAAAACGTGTTTCTGTTGCATACGTTGATTTTGCCCAAAGTATATGACGCTTTCAGCTATGCATACCTTGTTTACGCCCTATTGCATACTTGTCAACGTTTATCAAAAGCAATGTGTTCCAGTTTAGACCAATTTCAGTTCAGCGTTTAAATTTTACGTGTGTGTGTGGAACATCAGTTTTACAATACTGATTAATATGTGTATCTTGTTTTAAGTCTTATAGAACATTTAAACATTAATGTCATAGCCAGTATAGTTGCACACAGTGCAAGCCGTGTAATCGGACTTCTGCTTTCTTAATATAAAAACAATGGTCTCTTTACATTCAATTTTATTGAAAATATATACCTTATGTATTGTACTTGTAATTTCATATGGAAATTGAAATAAAGCCTTTACACCATGTATTATGTTAGAAATTATGCTGATTGTTTGAATGATGATGAACAAAATGTCAGTGCTATTGTGAAATCCTATACTGACTTTAACTATTGTCAAAACCTGTTGTAATAATTTAAGAGCAAGTAGTTATATGTTGTAAAGCAAACATGCCTGGTGTACAACATACTACACTGGCAAACATGTTTGATGTTCAATATAATTTTATAATTTTGAAAGTTCTAATTTGTTTCAATACTGGTCAATCACTTTTATTAAAGTTACTGGCAAACAACCTGAAACATATCCTACTAGGGTGTAGTGAAATATTAAGGTGCCAATATTTTGCACGCTACCTTTCGATCATATCTGACAAATATTAAGAAGCTGATTTCAATCCAAGCAGAAGGTACTTTATTGAATGTGATGAGAGTAATTACATTTATAACATGTTTAATCTAAACATTAGACATCCTTAATAAATTGTATTCCATGTGATTCTAATGACAGATTAATGTACAGCTACAACCACATACTAGCTTAAGAAATGTCTGTTTCAAAGTAGTGTTGACAGTATCTTACACTTTTGTAAATAGCTTTACGAACGCTTCCATCAAAATCATTTTGACCTGTTCAAAGGTTCAAAAGAACCAGCGTTTACCAGATATAAGTCCTTAACACTTTTCGGTTAGCCATAGGTCAGGGTCGTCAAAAAAAACTTATTTCTTCTGAAGTAGTGCTGAGTAAATGACAGGAGGGATTTCTTCCGTATGCACCGGCTCCCAACCCCCACATCATAAGACCACTACAAAAATTAGTATGTTTCATATTAATAGCTTTAAATTAAAGTTACAAGTCTAATATCGTCACAAGTTTCGTAAGTGTAGTAGGTTAATTTGTTATGATTGCAGGGACCCCCACACAATAAACAAACATGTGCGTGGGTCTACTATGGAAGGGTCAAACTATGTCTTAAAGAAATGTGTTTCTATTTAGAGTAGTTGTTTTGTCTAAGAAACAACGATATGATTTTGATCCTTTCAAGGAAACCTTTGTCGCTTTAGCTCATCCATTAACGTTAATCTGGATAATAAATAGACGTCAAGAAACAAAAACAATGCTGCTAAAAATGTGGATTCTAACTTTACCTGAACACAAGAGTTGTGTTGCTTTTGGTGTCCATTTTCTAGTTGAAAAAAATATTTTGTCAGTTTGCAATTTTAAAATTACGCATTTACCTGCTTTAATAATAACTCATTAACAGCAGACGAGTCTGTTAAATTGAATAATATAACGAAACAATCATCATACCTTATCTATGTATGATGTCATCGATTACAAAAGTATATAAAAGGTGATAATATGAAATAAATATCGGTTGAGTCAGATTATATATAGGTACATGTAACCAATTCGATTATGGAACCATTATCCTCTCCTCTTATTTATGGTAGTTAAATTTGACTAAAAATGACTGTTGCATATATATTATATCAATATGTTTATAGGGTTAGGGTGTATCCTGAATATTTCTTATTAAACTTCATAAAATAAATATTAATGACAATACGATAATGTTTTTTCGAAGAAACAGACATAGTAAGAAACATGTTGATGACTAATAAATCATCAAGTTCAAAAATTGTATCAAATTTAGTAATATATATTACACAAGCTTCGAAAAAAGTGGCAGTCATATTTTTAATTAAGAACACAAATGATTAAAACAGATGTTTAAACTGTGAAATCTCAGGTTGTATGTATTCATCTATATAAAATATATTTACCTTGAATTAGGAATAAGGAACTGTTCCTTATTCCTCAATCGAACGATAATAAATTAGGAGTAGTAACCAACTAACTACATGTATCTATTTTACACATCCAGTTCGTTGCACTGAATATTTCGAGGTGGTGAACCCAGCTTTAATTCAGCTTATGTTTTACGCCGCGCAAAGGCAATATACCACATGCCTTAATAAAGTACAAGAGATGAGTCTTAGTATTTCTCTCCTGATAAATATTTCTTGAATTTCATTATTCCTATATATTATCATATTCTTGATGTATGGCTCATGTCATATGATACAAGACCTCGTGCTGGTCGCTGTGGTAAGGGTCACTAACGCTAATAATGTAAGGGTGTGGATGCATGTAAATGTAAATGTAAATGAATATAGAAAGCAATAAAACGTGTTGAACAGGCAAACATGTCTCCACACGGTACCTTTTATTTAGAATAAATACGTTGTTTTTAATATATATAATAACACGTATGTGTAGTCGTGTGTATATCTATATGCTATTGTTGTATATGGCTTTCTGCCGATTCCGAGTATCAAGCACAGTTTTGGTACAAGAACCACTTTCACGGCGTAATACATATTCAAATGCATAAACTTGTATTTCTATATGAATTATTTAATAAATACGACGATGGGAATGGGTATATAGGACATACATGTATTTAAGTGTTTGGTAGGCTTCATGCTCGCACTGCCGGTACCTAAAACCCGTCATTTAAATTCAAAATTAATGTAATGTTTGCAATAAATCAAACCACATTGCATTGAACTGACAAAATATTTAGGTTCGTGATCAGCTGATAAAATACGGGAAACCCGACTTCCTAAATTGACATCTTACGGCCTAAAGCCCGAGCCATGTTGCGTTATCAATAACCGCCAAAACATTTCTTTAGGGTGTATCTTTGATTNGGGGGGGGGGGTTCTTGTATGAACCGAGAAGAACAGACCGTTTAACCGTTAGTAAATACTGCCTGTCAAAATACCATATGCAAACAAACTGTATAACAAAGCAGGTTTATCTCACAACCATGCATACCAAAAAAGCATGTTAACATATCTGTTTGCATTAAATAAAAAATGTATGCCATTATTTACTGTAGTACAATTTCATGAGTGCTTTGCATAAGGGTTAAAAAGGAAGGTATATCAGTTTCGTCGTAAAACATTGCACAATAACACAAGTACGGCTGTCAATATATTAAGCACACTTACACACTATATCAGTTAAAAAAAATGTAATTACAATAGATCCAAACAAAAACAACACAATTGCGATGTTCTTATGATACATGTGTGTATTTTAATCCTATTTTAATATTATGGTCAGAATATCTCAATTTAGACAAACTGTTAGGAAAACTTAATTAAATTGTAACAGATAAATATGTTTCGTTTATACTTAATGATAAAATATGACATTTCTGCAGTGAAATAACAGCATTGAAAATAAACAAATTGTTATTTTCACCGGTGTGAAAGAGTCATTTCAATGTGGATATCGCCCTAACTCGCCCCGATGATATATAGAAATTAACGCATTCTATTAACAACTAGATCACGTTTACAACATTATTTTTAAACAGGTATCTTAGCCCCTTACGTAAAGATAGGCTTCATAGTTAAGTCAAATACTGTGAGGTATTCCTCCATATTACCGCTTCATCGGAACAATCTTGTTTAGACTGTGCAGCTAGCGTTTGCTTTTTATGCCCACGAAGGTTGGCATCTAGTGATTGCACTGTCCGTCTGTCTGTCTGTCTTTCCGTCACACTTTGCGTTTAGGTTTACTTTTGCGTTTAGGTTTTGAAAAATGTGGAAAAAAATATGGAAAAAAATATGAAAAAAGCGTTTTTCGGAGGCATATGTCATCCTATGGTGACAGGTCTTGTTTTGCCCATGAAAAGAGGAAGTATGTATAGTAAACAGATATATTTATACAGGTTCGCCAGTGTAAAGGTAGTGTAAGTACCATCATTTTCGATTACAATATGCAGTGATTGATAGTCCTCCCTGTCTTTGCACATAATTCGGATATGCTTTTAGGTTGTGATTGAAATTCTAATACTGTATCAGTGCACATCGCAACATCTCTTACATACTCATTATATGATATCGGAAACAGATTTGGCAATCAAAATAATCCACACGACCCTTATTTCTCAGAAAGAGAGATAACAAGTGTATAAAGAAATTTAAAAAGTATTATGCTGTTTATGCCCCTTTGTTTGGTACTTCATCATCATCATCATCATCATCATTCCCTTGACCGGTCTTGCTGTATGGGGAAAATGAGGGACGACGATTCATAAATCCTCATCCAGTCAGGTCTGTTGTGTGCTGCTGGAATTAGCTCATCCATTAGGAGGGACGTCCAATCTTTCACATTGTCCGTCCAGCTTTTCTGCTGACGGTCTCGACGGCGACCTCTCTCTAGCGTGCCCTGGAGCACAGTCGTGTATCCTCCGTTTTGTGTCAGGATAAAGTGCCCAGTTCTCACAGCCGTACATGAAGGATGAAGTCTACGAGGGGTTTGTAGAGCCTGATATTAGTGGGGAAGCTGATAAAGCTGATTGTCCACAATCTGCATACTCTTGCTATCGCGGCGGTCGCCATGGTTTGGTACCTATATATTTGGTTCATATATACTCACCCGCGCGAGTCCGTTTATATACCTAAAGTACATTGTTAGAAAATTCCCAACACGTATTTCATACAGACAACAATTATTGATGCGTAAGCCCACATTCATTTAATTGATATCCTCCGACGAATAAATGTTGTTTATTGAGGGGTGAAGATGGATGAACAGGGCAATCACTAGAAAATAACAAAGTGTAGTTTTTTGTTTGTTTTATGCATCGTAATTTCCCTCATTGATAGTTATTCGCCAATGAGGTTTTATGTTGAAAATTTCAAAAGTAGCTGAGATATAGCCCTGAAAATTTACATCATACAAAAACAACAAAGGGCAATAAATCTTATTAAAGAAAGTGAAGGCGTATGGTAATTGTGCGTGACGCTTCTCTGTATTAATATTTATACATCCATGAAGTTTCATGTTGAAAAACTGAATAGTATCGCAGAAATAGCACTGCAAAATTTGTTACTGACTGACGGACGCACGGACAACGCCAACATTATATCCATCCGCATTCGTCAGGGATAATAATATTTATAAACGTGAAACATTTGATAGTCATACAACAGTCATATTAGGCATTCGCTATCGCTTATATATATGCGTATTTTGCATTTGATGTCATTTGTTAAGATTTAAAGTCTACATAATATGTATGCGTCACATACAATAGTCTATTATGTTATGACAGAATATTATTAAGGCGAAAAAACGGCATCCATCGGCCTTGCTAACGTTTGATGTCTTAAAGGTTTTTAATATATATACTATGAGTATGTATATGCCTCCAAACTATGTAATTAGTGCTTCTGTCTGAGATGCATTCAATGTAAAATGTACAACATTAAACCGCTCCCAATCGCACTTCTGATGCAACACTTGTATAATTATCATTTCTCAGAAAAAAAGGTATATGAGTTTGAAATTTTATCATTTGTTGTTTTAGAATTCACTGGACTGACACGTTAACACTATATATTAAATTAATGAAAAAGTAATGCATACACTTAATAACCATTTATTGTTTTATATGTAACTGTGTACGTCTACAACAATATATGTTTTGTCAGAAACTGCTTCGCTCGAAACACTTTATGTCATGATGTGCAGAGAACAGTTCGTGGCTGGTAATCGGTGTGTGTTCTCATAAACAAACGTACCTACCGCACACTTTGGGGTGACATTCATAAGGCGTAAATCAGACAACACATGTGTTTAAATCAAATCTTTTTATCAACATGTCAAGGGTTGGATATGATTTAGGTATTTTGCTCGTGCTATCAACGATTTTATATCATATGAGTGTACGTTGTTAACATATGAAATGCCCATATAAACACATATTATTGTACAAAAACCGTATTATTGACTGTTTTACATTTTTACAGAAGGTTTAAGAAAATATATGATATGCACGTAAATACCTTTCTAAGTTGTCACTTGATGCGATTACAAAAGAAACGCATTATAGGCAACAAAAGAAACATACAATAAATATGTATCAAAGCAAAATTAATTAACATTGTTTAAGGTACTTAGTTCGATAGAAAAAATATCATACTTTACGCGAGTTGCATCGCGTTATTGAAGCTTTCTTCCAGTGTTCAGAAATTTACAAACAACACTAAATCAGTACTCACATATCTGAATGATAAACGAGCGAACTGAAGTCTAGCCTAGAACTTGCATAAAAGATTAATAGGGGATGCTATCATATCAGAATCCGCGCAGATATCGGACGAGTTTCTAACATATATTTCGAACTTGGTTCAAGTGGGATCACAATCTAGATTACCCTGTCAAATCTTAGAAACTCATTGTAATCGTAAAAGTTTATGTCGCGATCAATCTAGATGGCTCATTTTTAACAAAAACGTGATGTAACTTGGTCAGAATGTCTATATTGACAATATAATTCGGCAAAGTGATCAAGTGTTGCCAAAACCAGTTTACTATATCAAATCTTACGAACAAAACGTGACCACTCTTAAAGCATTTTTATTACTCAGTCTTGTTGGAACTATGTTAAAAACATAATTTTAACAAAATCTAGACAGGCTTCGAATTAATGGCAATTTATGTAAAAATCTAGGTTACCACGTGAAATCATAGCCAAACAAAACAGCACCAGTATTGCTTCATTTATTACTCAATCTTGATGAAACTTGGCCAGAAGGTTGATCTTGGAAATATCTAGGCCGAGTTTGAATGTGGGTCAATGGAGGTCATCAGGTCAAATCTTTGATACAGAACTTACAAATACTCCAATAGCGTATCACCATAGCAGCTTATTTACTCTCTTTTTAAATCCAACGTTTGAACTTGTTCAAGTTTGAGGGGATTTTACAAATGCGAAATTACTCCGTTTGCGATGTTTGACTTGTGCGCACAAAAGATCTTATCGGCAATGCAAAAACGACTTTCCCGTCAAGGAACTGTGATTGTGGTATTTATAATGAAAAAAGTACACGACTGTTAAGATACAACACGTTCGAATGACAAAAGATCATGAAATATCTTTTTCAGTTTAGAAAAAAATAAGTTGTTAACGTGGTTAAAGAGACTAATTGAAAAGGTGTTGAGCGTACATAACTTAAGGGTGTCTTAAGTATGGTTACATTTTCGATGTTCACAGCACGAGAAGAAGATGCTCAGTCTAAAAATACGAGGACAAACGGAAAAGCATTTTTTTGACTGGATCTAATATAAATATTAAGTTAATTTGTCTGTTGGTCCCACCTTTTTACTGATTCTGAACTGTTTAAACAATCTGGCATGACTCAATTTAGATTATTTATACAAAAAACCCAAACAACATCAAAATTGGAACCGTATGTTTAGCCCTTGTATAAGGCCCCCATGTATCATACCCACATAGCCACGTACGGAAACCCAATTGAGACGTTTACTTCAACAGGTAACACAATTTAATTTCACCTCATACATACATAATTAGCAAACGCCTATGTCAATGTATGAATAACACATATGGTAGCCTATTTTACACACATATAATACCATATTTCGATTTTTTTCTCCCGGGATATGGCACTGTCGATAATAACGTTTGATACAACTTATAGCTATGTTGTAAAGTTGTGGCAAACATAGTTGCTAGCTTAAATCAACGTCTATACAAAATAGAAATATAAGAGGTGGGGTTGCTAATACATCTGATTATATCGTTTTGATTGCACATTGTGGCAATAACTCGTTAAGAGCTTTCATTAGTTAAAAGAACAGCTTTGTAAAGAAAGGTCCTTTAAGTTACGATAACAAAAAACGAAATATATTAACAAGAATACACTACAAACATAAATTTATCACAAAGCATATTAATTTCGTTAAGAAAAACTACTGACGTATGCATAAACATGTTGCTGCAAGAAGTTGTTAGCTGAAATAATAAAAAGGCATTTTTACAGATATTCCCACAATCTAAAGTGCAAATTCATTATGTTCATAAGCTTTTGTAAGACGCTGGCTGTTTTGATGTTTAGTACATCTGTATAAATTAACTTCCTACATTCTACAAGTGAATTTTGTTTTGTGATTGGTATAATGACATTTGTATCGCATATACAAATATCCTTAGTTATTATCTTTAATTACTTGTTTCTTAAACGTTCAGTAAATATAGTTCGTGATGTTTATGTGAATCGTAAGTACACATAAAACACATATGAACTCTCTAAGAGGACACGGATCTGGAGGAGTGATGTATTAATGTTTCAGTAATATGTTGATATATACGAATGCAAGCAATTGATGCATCTGTGTGGGTGTACGTTGTTGAAGTATTTCGCCCTCAGACATATATATATATATTTATAATAAACCTGATCATTTCATGTTTTGTATTGCTATTTCCATCCATGTTGACGAGGAAAACCTCAACCACAAGGACATACCTGACAGACAGAAGCGACGTAAATTGAACGCCTATGAAAATCATCCAACCAGTGTTACACTAAAAGCTGAACGTTGGAATATATTAAAGTGTTTGTATCAATGCTGCTTATTTAAATTTGAAATACGCATCCTCAATTAAGAGAGACTTATGCCAACAGCTACGTAGTATCAACTATACTGACCTAAGTGCTGTATTTTTGGGTCTAAGAAAGAGTTAATGATAACAATAAAAAACATTCTGGGTCCGTGTTTATAAAGCATCTTCCGAAAAATTTAAGAACATTCCATCAATCTATAAAATCATTTAGTCTTTGGCGCTTTCTTGTTTATGCATTTTTACATCTCAAATGTTTTAACAAGTTAATAGTAGTTATATGTTAACTTTTGCATCATTATGCAAGAAGAAAACAGTTGACTTTAAATAAGATAAGTTAATGGGACATTTTTCCTTATGTTCAACGAAAATTAGATTCCTCTTATAGCCCATTGATTTTTCACAGAGTTACGGGTTTGGACTTAGCAATTTTCTCTAGAATAACAGTTTTCCGGACTTTTTTTCCGAAACGCTTGCAGATATTGGCCTGACTTTGGTGTGTGAGTCTACCTATATGACCAACAGATCAACGTTGAGTTTCGTTCCGGTCCATTGATTTTTGACAAAGTTACGGGCCTTAGTCTTTGGAATTTCTTTAAAATAACACTATTCCATCATTGTTTTTGAAGCGCTTTCAGATACTGACCTGATTTTTGTGTGTGTGAGTCTACCTGTATGACATTCAGATCAAGGCTGAGGTTTATTTACGTTATTGGAGTTGTGAGACAACAGTGAAATAAGGGGCATCTGTGCCCTATGGGTATATATATTGTATTATACATTTGTAAGATTTCACCGTAATTATGCGAGTAAAAGAGACCTTTTGAACACCCTGCTATTTGTTTTCCCAGTGGGTCGCATATAAAGGAATGTTTCTGAAATCAAATGCTCTAGTCTTAAAAAAGAAGCACACATGAAAATAATAATACATGCAAACAAAGTTATATGAATATATGTCCTTGTTGTTATTCGAACCCGGTAGATTTGGGAGCAATACCAGCACTCTTAAATTTAAATATTCATGATTTTTAAGTAAACAGCGTTTAATTTTACGACACTCGTTAATAATCTCTTTCCAACATGACCCATGCTTAACGTTCGAAAGGCTTAAGCCCGCGTTTATCATTTCTGTTACTTTGTCTACCACAATCTGGACTTCATTAACTTTGAGTTTTCCCGCAAACACATTCTGTTGTTTAACATATGTCAAGGTCAGGACTGTTATTACGTTTGTTTGAATTACAAGTATAAAGAAATTTCCGAATGTATGGCTTTTTTTAAAATTATGTGAACAAGTTCGTTTAAAAACTATGTTTACTCATTTGATAAATATGCTATTCAGTCTAAACATATCATGTAAATAAGTATTCCACATGACTTCCTGCATTGTAAAGAGATCCACTGCACTGATTTCAATGTATAACTCAATGTGCGTGTGTTGACATCAAGCGCTTTAGGGTCATTTAAAGAAATGTGATTACTGATGTGCGCATTTATGACAAAACAAATGTCATTTAATGCTTTTAATGAAAATAATTAAAATGTGTACAATATTAGTCAATATTTTGTTATCTTAGCCAGAGTTTGAAATAAGTTAATCCGAGAACATGATCTAATGAGTTAAGCATTCAGATTTCGAAGATTTATAAACCTCTATGAATCATCAATAGTTTGCTTATACATGTAGATACATTAAATCGAAAATATGTTTAACATTTTAGGGTTAAACCTTTGAACACGGTATCCTGTCGGATAAACTATTGAATGAGTGTTACGAATACTATAACACGCTATCTAATGTGAACGGAATAACGGACACCAGTTTTTTTTAGATGACATTATAGTTATGCATTATAACGTGATTCAATAGCATAATTGAATAATTATGAAATCATTGTATCTTACACTGCCCGTATCAATNGATCCCTTTCAGGGGGGGGGGGGCGTTGTTATTGTAAGCAACAATTTGATAGTCGAATTTGAGTCTCGTCTTTAGTTATTTAGGAAGACCCAGTACCTATTGAAACTATAATTGAAGCGTATCCGTAGTCTAGTAGTAACACACTGCGCAAGATCAAAGGGACCGCCGGTTAGATCCCCTTCTCAACCAATATTTACAAACTCATCTTTTTCATAAGGCGTTAAAGCGAGATGCAGTGTTTTGAGTGCTTTTCACAGGGTACACAACAAAACAAGGGTCGTCTCTAGAACCTGCGTCTCATGTCTCACATCATACCCCCTAATCCAACTTACAAGTATTCTAGCCATAAGGGAGATCACTGGTGCAGTCGATACAAATATATACTACGCATACACAACACTACTAATAATTGCCAACCCCTTTGTGATATAAATTGAAATAACAGATAACATCCATTGACACAAAGTGCACGTTGGTAAGTATTTATTTACACTATAAAACTAGCAGAACTCAAAGGTTAATATACGGTTTAAAAACTCAAATTCGTTTACAATATATGTCGAGTGGAAGTTCGTTTAGTTATTTGATTTTATTTAAAGGTGGTAATTTTTGTTTTTGAACCTCAAACCCTAGGTGACATCAGCATTTTCAAAACAAGTAAGCTCAAGTCGAAATTCATTCTATGTACGAAGAACATCCGATAACGAACTAAACCACTGTTTTGCCAACTATGGTATTCTAAACACCAACATGGCCCTTGCAAAGCCAACCATTGACCAGAGGCAAGCCGAATTGATCATGTTTGGTTGACTGTTGTTTTCAGACTGTGTTGACTCTGAAAAAGAAGTAAATTTAATTAGGTCCTTGAAACAGCCTTGTTTGGAGATATACTGATCCAATTTATATACGGGTTTAACTCAGATAATTAACACACTATTTGCCACACATTATGTAGCACTTAATTGATA
The DNA here is from genome assembly GCA_007657795.1 of Dreissena rostriformis. Classification (NCBI taxonomy): domain Eukaryota; kingdom Metazoa; phylum Mollusca; class Bivalvia; order Myida; family Dreissenidae; genus Dreissena; species Dreissena rostriformis. Next base: position 155,143 of record VMBQ01001660.1, on the reverse strand, counting down.
ACAATTTCCAAAATGCAACTGCAGTACATAAAACAATTTAGTATCATTACAAAATGTAACGCAATGAATGAATTTAAACACTGCATACTTCCGAAACTTAAACAAACATCATAAGCCATGTTCTGGGACCGAAAACAACCACATTCACGAAAAGCTGTAGGAGAAATGCGCGCTCCACATAAATCGTGTTTCGAACAAATTTTGTGATTTTCGGTGCAAGTATAAAATAATTATGTATTGAGTAAATCATCTCCATGTTTAAGCATCTTAATGCAGACATATATTTAACAAAATTAAAAAAAAATCACTAAAAATATAAAGAGTTTTAAGACAAAATAATTAACAAATTAAAAATAATAATTTGACGATTGGATCATTTAATACAATTGCGAAAAAAAGCTTTAAGCTTATGTCATTTTCTATTGTCTACAAACTTACAAACTGAATATACAACTTAAGTTTCGAGTGCATACATTGAGTGTCTAAATTAATTTCTTATCATATATTGAAAATGGATTTTAGAACACGCATTTAATAACACAATTGTAAAAACTATTATTTACAAAGTAAAGCGGTATATGAACATACACAATTTAGCTCAAATTATTAAATATTGTAATTAAACTAATGAAATAACACATCACATTTAAATACGCAAGCACTGATTGAATTTTAAAATAACACCTACTACTTTAAGTATATTTCTAGTGATGAAATAAAATCAGAATATGTACCGCCTCGAATGTGTGACTGAATATTGCTATATATGACCGTATTTGTGTCGTACTACTTTTCCATAAGACCGACACGAAGTGAGTGCAAAGCTATTGGTCGGAAAGCAGATCGTGTAGTTCTTGTTGATATAATAAACGGGCAATCACAGAAATAGCGATATGTATCGTCGATCTCGCCACATAGATAATAGAGGATATCTGCTTTGTGTTTTTGCATCAACAATTTCCGATATAAGTTGCTAAAAATAAACTGTAAGTTACATTATTCCTTGATTTTAAAATATCTTTCAATAAATATCACTACCTTAGTACGTTAATTATGTGCACATTGTATAAAGGTATACTAAACTACTACTTATAGATCAGCTTACGCATTTGTGTAGTTGGTGCTGCCGTTGCCGGGGCTTCAGTTTCCGGGGCTTCAGTATCCGGGGCTTCAGTATCCGGGGCTGGTGTTGTTGCTGACTCTACATATATGGATACAAGGTTTATATTAAAACACATAGATTGCTGATGAAGTAATATACCAATGAACACGAATGCAAGACAATAGTTACATAGAAAATATCAAAGAATTAGCCTTTCGGTGTGAGATATATTTGCAATATATGTATATTTTAGAATATTGCCCTGATACGTAGCAAGTGTGTACGCCAAGGAGCATTTGAGACAAACTTCTCTGACGATTCCAACAATTTTATAAACCAAATAATAAATATCTGGGCCTTGCAAGTTCGGAAGAAAAAGTTATGAACATATTCCATACATCCGACCACATTCGATCTTAACGGTATGCTTTGGATAGTCTAGGAGTCAACAGTTATATAAAAAAAATAAGGACCAGACCCACTGTTGGTCAATGTTGTGGACAAATATGGTTTATATAACGCCCTTAACTGAAAGTTTGTTTTGGCAACACCAACCTGTTTGAGTTATCATTGCTAGAACAACACATCCAGCAATAAGCGTCAAGTGTGGAACCTGTCACGAAGAAAAACCAAAAAACTTGTTCACAAATATAAGTCGTAAACAAAACATCTTGATGTTCGGTTCGGTAAACTGTAGAAAAACAGTTATTGAACCAGAACACATTTTGTTAATAATGAGCGAGCATGTACTTGACATATTCTTATAATGGATGTAGTAACTAGAGAGTTCTCATAAAACTGATATCGACCAACATGGCATGAAGACTGTAAGTACAATTACCGTTTATCGACACTTTGACAAAGACATACATTAACAAGTATCGCGTCAACAAGCAAAACATATTATGTCAAGTTGCTTGAATAAAGACAACTCATTTAACCGATTCACCAATTCGATCGCCCGTAACTTAATTATGATCACTAAAATATGATCAACTTAGATCTTAGTAAAGTCAATAGGAAACCATAATTAACTATAAGAAATGTCGCATAGATGTAAATTCTAGTGCAACAGTACACATCCCAGTTGTAACATTTAGTTATTATAAACATTATTTGCTCAACAATAGACATGTGTTATTCCACGCACTTTCAATTTTTGTTGTCGTTTTTTAAATTAGTATCAATTTATGTATGTAGAAAAGTCCAATATACACATCGAACATGTATTTTATAAAACTGTATTATATAAAAATAATTTTATTTAAAATTATCAACATATACTTACTCCCATACTTATATCCGAATATCGAAATAGAAAATATTCTCTTTCATGCTAGTAAACAATCTAAACTCTTCTTAGCCCAAAACTATTGCTCTCTAGTTTTTTAATATGTTCATTGGAAACAAATAAGTGTTTAGAAATATGTTTTTGATTTTCACATGAGAATTGTTTTATTAAAATATCCTATTAATTGGTTTGTAGGCGTCCGACTTTGTGAAAACTTAACATATTCGTTGGACGTGTGCAAATTGTTTGGTCACGACTTTCTTGTTAAAGAATCAGTCATATTAAAGCTAGGAACTAAACTATACCCGATTGGTTAAATTAAATAGCATTCGCCTCAGAGATTACGTGGAAATGTCATTCTAATCAAACCACAAATCATCTTATCATACATCTCTATTATAGTGTGTTTGTTTAAACATATTAACGAGCTAACAATCTATGCAGCGATCTTCGCCTATCTGCTCAATGCTTTTGTATTAATGTTTCATAAAAGATTATCATAATTGCACACCGGCTGCATTCCATACACCTCAGACAAAAAGTCAATTGATCAAACCCCTCAATGCTACGCAAATGACATTGAGTTTTTCTAACTTGTTAATATATGCTTAATCATGCGTACATATGCGTGAACAAGTTTGAATCTTTGAACAGGATCTAAGTATGTTTTCTTTTTATGTTTGTTGCTGTTCATTTAAAACAAAACGATATAATATACATCAATTGGACTTTAAGACATTTAATTCCAATGCAAAATATTGATATAATTGTGAAAATATTATGATAAAAGCATGACTTATTATCTACTTGCAAAAATATATGTAATACAATGTATTTCATAGAGGTGTAATGGATATTGTATCCGCCTAACGACCGGTAGGTCCCAGTTTCTTTCACAATTCAAAGAAGCCTTTTCTGATATTTTCCAAGATACAAAGTACCGGTTCTTCCCCTCTAATGGACTCGAGCACGTTTTTATAAACATATGGCTGTCGCTTATTGAGTTGCAATAAAAACGTGCGTTGTTCCACGGTTGTGCGAATGAGATCGGGAAGTTTTATATGTGTTTGCGAGCATTGCAAATAAATTGGACGATCCAAGATTGAAGACGAGATATGCCAATTAAGTGCACTGAACGGGATTGTGTTACAACATAAAGCATCCGAATATTTAATAAAGTAATAATTGAATGAAACAGGATAACCTATACATATTTTTATTTAGAGTAAAGAATAATAAGGATTTCCCAACCGAGCACAAGTCTTGTGTATATCATGTAGTGTTCTGCAATACAAGGGAAAATTATTTGCACTTGAATAAAACTGTTCAAGTTCTACTAAATCTGTATTGATTTTTAGAGTTTTTGTTTCATCAACGTTTGATCTGTTTTGGAAAAAAACTAATACGATCATTTGTGTCGTGTTCTGAGAAAACTGAGAATAATTCTTGTGCGTAAATTGTAATCCCAGATTAGCCTGTGCAGTCCGCACAGGCTAATCAGGGACGACAATTTCCGGGTTTTATGGAATTTTTCGTTTAAATGATGTCTCTTCTTAGTGAAAATCCAGTTTAGGCGGAAAGTGTCGACCCGGATTTGACACATATACACTCGTTTTGATGTCATGCCGATGACGGGAATCAATTTCAGGTTTATAAACATAGTAAACTAGCATTAAGCCAGTACCTTTATTGCCATAAACAGAGATTAAGTTTTGGTTATTGGCAGTTATGTTTCGCGAATCTTTATCTTTGGATCTGAGGTAAGTGGGGGCTATTGGGGTAGTGGGGATAATTGACATGTTTGTTTAGCACGCGATGAAATATACAGAATTTCAATCATTGTCAAATGAATATATCAAAAGGTTTTTATATGTTTTTTTTTCTATCTTTAGTGAATAGGACGTTTTCAAGTATTTATTGAGCTTAAACTAAATTAAATATATGAAATGTATGTCTTCACTATAAACAATATAAAATGTATGTCTTCACTTTAAACAATATTAAATTGTTGTTATGCTAAGCTGAATTTGGAGGCAAAGAAAATCCTAACCACAAACCTTGACGAGTGGTTCAGTTTTTTGTGCAGGGCAGACACATTCATCCGTATGTCACAATCTCCTGTTATTACATTTTACGATGATTTTTGCAGTCTGCTGTCTTTATTTGGACCAAAGAAGCTATAGTTAAAAACAACGGCAACCGAAGTCATGATAATCAACAACAAGGGTGCCAAACTGTCACAAGATACGCCCGTTTTTGACCCGGCATGACCTATATTTGAACATGACCTAGATATCATCTAGACACAACTTCTGAAAAAATTTGGTGAAGATCGGATGAAAACTACTTCAATTAGAGAGCGGACACCATGCTAAATCCTTGAAAGGCACTAAGTGACCCCGTGACCTGGTTTTTGACCCGGCATGACCTTATTCGAACTTGACCTAGATATTGTCTAGATACAACTTCTGACCAAGTTTGGTGAAGAGCGGATGAAAAATATTTTAATAAGAGAGCGGACACTGATGTGGACGCCGCCGCCCGCCGCCGCCCGCCAAGGGTGATCTTATTATACGTCCCGTGTTTAACGGGCGTATAAAAATGATGTCCGCGATACCCGGAACAGCAATACGTGGGAAAGCAGTTGTACAGCCAACAAAAACATAATTAAACTAACTGATTGAGCATGTGAGGACTTTGATAAATATTTAATTTGGGCTGAAAGCAATAGACGGTTCGTCTTAATAGGATATGGAAAATAAGTAGGGCTTTATTTTGGATTTGATGGAGATATTTTTAAAACTATTGAATCTGATATTAATACTTTCAGCGAGCTAGGTGCGGTTTATGTANTGATTTGCTTCGCAAATAGCACTGACAATGTAACCGCGTGTCAACATCCGTTTTTTTAAAACTTAATTACAATGTATTTTTTTGTATTCCTCGACCCGACTGGTTGTCCACGGACAACTAAATTGAAACAAATCAGTTGCCCAGACAAGCAAACGTACGACTCGGGCAACTCGGACATTTGATTTCGCCACCCCTGCTTCAAGGGTGATCTTATATTACGTCCCGTGTTTAACGGGCGTATAAAAATGATGTCCGCGATACCCGGAACAGCAATACGTGGGAAAGCGGTTGTACGGCCAACAAAAACATAATTAAACAAACTGATTGAGCATGTGAGGACTTTGATAAATATTAAATTTGGGCTGAAAGCAATAGACGGTTCGTCTCAATAGGATATGGAAAATAAGTAGTGCTTTATTTTGGAGGATAGTGTAAAAGTTACAGAGCATTCTGAACAAGTTAAAGTTAAGAAGTGTAACGAAGAGTCTGTGAATAATTCAATGCTAATTATGAATCTTTTCAGTAATTACGGAAGATACGTTTTTCTTTCATGTGTGAGCCAACAACGTCCGAAATGAAAAACAATCTTCAGAAATAAATAATTTTGCATAGTATACGATAAGCAGTTTGTTAGATATACACTGGGCTAATAATGTTCCTTTCAAACCACGTAATTTTAATCCATTATAATCAGCTAAAAATAAGTCAACAGGCAAACCATGTTTGCACTTTAGATTTAAGAGTGTTAAATTATGTTCTGAAAATCAAGAAGGTTAAGTTTGAGGATGACGAAACTGCACTTTATTATTCAAGTCCCTGGAGTTTTAGGATCAAACGTTATTATTTAACCAGAGCAGAGGTAATCATCATTTTTCTTACGAATTGTTTCCATCATAATTATGTAGGTTGCTCATGGAGTTTACTCGACAAGATACAATATTCTGTTCTCCCCGTGTTATGGTTTGGGTTAACCTCGACACCAGGATTATTTAATTTGGATTACGTCCCTTGGTTAAATATAGGGTGATTCATGGTTTGATAACTGTGCTTGTTATTGATTATGTTTAGAGTGTTGACGAAACATTAAGCACAGCTGAAAACGATCTTATCTGTCTTGATTCTTCAAATTTTGGTCTTTATTATCTTATAACTGGGGCTGATTCTACGTCAGCTCATAATCAGACACCAGAAAAATTGTGGAAAATCTGGGTAGATGGGCAGCTTTGAATGAACAATATGGTTATGTTAAGGACTCGCTGAATAAAACATATCTGTTTTATTTAATATTTACTTACAATATAGTTTGAAACACATGAATACAACATGTGTATACATGTACGAGTGTTCGCTTGTCTGACAGTCATATAAATAAAGTTTGGCATTGCTTAGATTGCTTAGATTGCAGCAATAATGCGTTATAAACTTAATTTCAAGAATGTATGTTAATTATCTGCTTGTGTCATGTTATAACCTGTGATGAAAATGGAAAATGTTCTTATTATATCTGCAGTTTATATGGAGGGGAATTGTATGTATTATGTTAAGTATGTGGAATTAAACGTTATGTTATATGTAATGCAATGGAAAGCCAGGCTATGCATAGCCATAATTTATAGAATTATCCAATTTTTATGTATGTCTGTCACTAAATCCTGTCTTGCCATCTTTTCGTCCGCCCGCAAACATTTGTTCTGTGATTTCACAAAGTACTAAATGGGACTGTGGTCTCAGGCTTGCGGAGTTTTGTTTGGTTCAAGCTTGCGCGCACCGTGAATGTATTAACACATTGAAACAAACTTAAGACCATTTCACAATTGCTATGGATCGTTATACCTATACGAAATGTAGAAATATTTAGTACACACAGAGTCTAACACAGAAATGTAAGAAGCATGATCAACCAAAATTAGGGTTCAGATTACTCCAGTTTTTGTGAAGTTAAATGTCAACTTGCAATTTTTATGCAGACGGTGGACATTAAAATATGAATGCCGTGTTTAAAAGCCTTTCCAGATAATTGATTACAACTGAGCAAACCGGTGAATAACCAATGCGAGGTTCAATAAATTCCACATTTTGCAAGCCCTTTTCAATTTGAAGCCAAAATGGCGTTCAGGGCTATAATGCTTTTGTTGGAATTTTAAATCAAGATGGCAAGACGCATACAATGGCTTTACAAAGATCGTATTTCTTGGATTTACGAAGAAATTAACCTACAACCCTTAAATCGGATATTTACAACTTACAAAATTGTTCAAATTCTGCTCATTGTCAATGTATACGTGTTGATGTGAATGTATTCGTGTCCAATTTTAAGTTTGGGATGAAGAATAACCCTAGGTACCTTGATGAAACTTGGTATATATACTAACAAATGGCGAAGTGATGATACTGCATGAAGCAAGGATCAAAGGTAAGGACGCTGCTACTAAAATAGAACAAAAACTAAAATTGTTTAAAAACTCAAATGTTTTATAATAGTCCGCTAAACTTAAATGCATAGAAAAATAAGGTAAATTGGATCCATACATTTTCTCAGAATACATGGTTTTACTGCAATTATATTGTTTTGTTAACTACAATGATAACCAATGCGGAAATAAATACTACAGCCCGCGGAACTAACGTGTTATTTCCTTTGGAGATGAGCACCGTAATAACGCGCCTTTCTATCTAAATGAAGCAACACTCTCCATTAATGAATACATTTCAATTAGCACGCAGTACATTCATAGATGCGAGTCAATAAGTCAACGAACATTTTCTATTTGAGCATTGTGTGAGTCTGAAAGTATCTTGGATGGAACATTTAATAGAACTGTGAAACATAATAGGTTTCCGGTTTCAATAACAGAGTACGAACGTTCATTTAAAAAAAAATGTTTTCTTTATCGACCTTTACGTGGTGATTGGCTGAGACTGCAATTTTATTAAATATTAATGCTCACTAAAATATTCAGTGCTGAGTTTACATCTTCAAGTATACCTCGTGTTGTCGTTCAGTAACGGAACACTTTAAAGTACGACCTGATTGATTTATTCTGATATCAAGATTTAAACGTTTAAAGCACATCATCGCAAATATTCTTGCATGTGCGCTTGTTTCGTAGGGAAAAAGCGTATGCTATCGTTATACTGGCAACGACAACCGATCAAGACGGCACATGGTTTTATAATATTTCTAGCCAAAACAGATTAGGTGGTCTGCGCTGGCATCCATCCAAACTTCATTTGTGAATTGTTAAAACCTCGTTACTAGTGATGTGTTATGTTATGAAACCACTACGACGTGGCTATCTCCGGGATTTCTCATTGACATTGACTGCTACTTGGCAACCCAGTCAATATTTTAATGCTTGAAAAGCCAATGAACAAATGGACGACTACACCAAATGTGATCGCTTTGGTAGTCAGTTTGTGGCTGTTTGAATTTTAGGCAAAAATAATGACAAACCCCTATAACATATCAATGTCATAACCGGATACTATTCAACACATAAACAGTACTTAAGGTATTTGGAGCATTCATATAACTATATTTTCTTAGTAGTAGCACTCGCTGCACAATACAAGGTGTTTGCCGTTATGGCCTAAATAAGAAAGCATTCTGTATCACCATAGTCAAACTCACGTACATTGAGCCACTGAGTATCTCACACTATCTCACAATCCAACGAGAAAGCATCCGCAGCTGGACAAGTTAACATATGAACCACAAATATAGTCGGCATTGCATTTAAATAAAACATAGGACACATAGAAGCGAGACGTAGACAAATTTATATCTTTAACATAACATAAAAACCGTTTGCAACCATACAAACAAGAACTGATCTCTTTGTGCAATTGCTTCCTTCCCTTTATGTTCGTTTGGTTACGTCGATACATATTGGCTTCTACAAATAACACGTGTAAATGGACGTTGCTCATGCCATGTTTTCATGACCACGTTTTGCAACTGAACAACACTGTTAACCCGCTCATTAGCACACTAATTAGTATAACTATTAGAGAGGAATGTAAACAGGTGTTAAGGCTTTATATTCAGATAGCTGTTAATTGTAACAGAACATATTCTGGTCAGGGAAATCAATTTTACGGACAGAGAAACACACTCATTATAGTTAGTTCGCAAAGACAAAAACATATTAGCTACAATTGGTAAGCACAAACACCTAGAAATAAACATTGGTTAGCACTCTCGAATTATGTACGTTGAATATGTTTGGTCAGTTTAATCGTTAGCCACCAAATGTAGTGATTTTGTTTTGTACTCACCTCTTTAAGGCGGATATCATATGAAAGTTATCAATGCATAAGACATGTATTTTGTTTGTCGAGTTGAACTACTAGTATTTGTGTATTATTCTTCACATCAATCAGATTATTGAACATAATCACATTTCTTTGTCATCGACCGTTGTTTTTGCTTTTCAAAATGAATAATTTTGTTGGTCCAATTTTGTCGTCTTCGTTTAGAAACAATTTTACTTCATGGCTATCAAATTGACATAGAACATTCCTGTTTATTACCGGTTCATTTTTATCTAAATATATTCTGAGAAACATCTCCTATATGTGTAATAACTTTTTCTTTTTCGTAGTACACATTCACTTAAACACGAAACGGGTTTTAACCGTCGATTGTGTTAATGGGCATGATGTGTGTAATTGTATCTAAAAATTTAGCAGACAGTTTCATTAAATACACTATAGCTATCATATGCGATTAATAAGTAACTACTCAAGATGAAAATGAATTGAAATTCTTGAACAGAAATCATTTAGGATAATTTGTGGAGGACACGGTAAGCATCCTTCCAGAATCTGTATAATGAAACGGATCTTGAACCCTTTAAAATAGGTGAACACAACATAGGCTGACACTCTTCTACACGATGTATGATTACACAGCACAGTCATAGTTTTGTACAGTGCTCCCCTCTATTGTGGTCGAAAGAATTTCTAATTCACATCGTTATTCTGCCAATATTCTCAGCATTCCATTTAAACCAGAGTTTGTTCACGATCCTTCTTACTATTACCTATAAACTTATGGAACAACCGATAACTTTGCAACAACTTCTCTTCGGTGTTGAAGACGAATCATACGAAGCAAAAACAAAATTCATTGATATTCAAGCATGTTCAGTCTTTCATCCAAGATAGTCATATATTTTAACATTACTCCATCTCATGAACAACTCTAAGTCTGCTAACGATGCCTAATACAGCGACTGTTTTTTGTTTTCTCAGACCGTCCTAAATTCTAAACCGCTACCACTGTTTTCTCTTTCTTACTACGTTTAGCATATTACAAATTAATGATGATCAGTGAAACCTTACTGTTTTTGTTTCGCTATAAACATTATTCGTTACACTCTGCTTATTTTAATTTAAATCATTTCCCCATTCCTATATGGTACACTTATATCTGCTTATGGCCTTTAGTGTTCCTAGTTTTGACATCTCTATATATTGTAGCAGATGTTAAGTTGTATTTTTCATCACAGCAGCAAATCCTACGGACAAAAGAAAGACATAACATAAGCCTCGAGAATTTTTCTTAATTCTGTCGAATAGTACTTTGCAATCTTAATATTAGCATATTTTGTCAGTCGTAGTAAGTATGTTTGTATTGTATTGATTACATGTGTTTACAAAGGTAAATATTGTTTAAATAAAATATTCTACATTTAATTCGTATGCATCATAGTTTGAGGTTATTTAAAATAGGTCAGGCAATGGAAACGCGTTTTCTGTGACTAATATCAAATTGCAAAATGTATCAAATACCTACCCTCTTTCCTTTACCACACCGTAGAGGTGAAAGTGTATGTTAACAAAAATCTGATATATTAAGCATATTTAATTATTGTATAATCAATAGTTTTCATAAATTCATCAATACAGCAACGACTATGATCTTTTATGTATTTATATCATAAATGATGACTCTCTAAGACTGATGCAATGTCAGTTTCACTCTTGCAGAAATGGACAGATTGCGAAGTGTTCAAAAATTTGTAAAAAAGGTATGGCAGTTAACAATAGGCATATTCTATATATGCAGGCAATATGAAATGAAAAAATACATGCACAACGGTAACGTATGAAATGCCTGGCATAATATCTTATGTAAGACATCAGGCATCGTCATTATCGGTTGTTTGCAATGTTATTTCTGACAATAACGATTTGGACTTTGAATGATGATGTTACTTACAATACAGAGGGATACTCTGAATGATATAATGCTGTTCTTTACTATCAAAAGTAATACTAGGATTGATACTGTGTTGTTGTTCCAAATAATAACTTGAAGACTTATAGTAATGTTATGCTGCTCCTTAAAATACAAAAGGAAGACTTGATGTTATGTTGTTCCTTACAACGAGGAAGAACACTTTGAGCGCTGTAATGCTAGTCCTTACACTTAGTTGGAATACATTAATTGATGTAATGGTGTTCCTCTTTATAAGGATGAAGACTTTAAGTGACATATATACGAGAACTTAGCTTCGGAATGAACATCTTTTGAAGTAAAGACAGGATAAGCCAGCGACCTCTTTCAATTAAATTTTGGAAATGAATTGGTTAAGAGCACCTGTATGTCTTTTTGCGATGTAATTACAGAACACCCATGACATTCGCATAAACGTTAAGCAATACTTGCAAGAATCTCGGAAAAACGGTTTTGGTATCTTTCTCTTAATAGTGTATCGTCCCCTCCCCGCGAAAATGGCCAACCTCAATATTTAAAAGTTTTCAGGCGAAGGAAAAAACTTCATATTTAAAAAAAAATAATAATACAGAATGAAGCTAAAACTTTGCATGATGACTTTTGAGATAAACTACATGTGTCATAATGTGACTTGTGGTTGTTTCTGTAGTTTTTTTCATCCGCCGCTGACTTGTTTACATTTAGTTTGGAAATTTTCGCACACATTTTGTCCAACCAATCGAACTTCGCCAAATGATCACATGGGTATAACTTTGTAAGCCGATTGGATAGGACCTTGGAATTCTTCGCGGGAGAAGCGGGCCGTTTTCACCATTGCGAAAATGTCAAAACCCGTTTTCGTGCCAAAACTGAAATTGGCCATTTTCGCGGGGAGGGGACGATATGCTCTATTGTGTATGATTAATTTGCTTGTCATGGTGAAGACTATGCACTGCATGATTATATGTATGTGTTGTATTTAATTACCAATGTATACTGACTATATGGATGTATTATTTGTCCCAAACTATTGAATATGTATTAACTATAATAATAGTGTACATCAAGTAAACAATGCATTTATTGAAGAAGTTCCTTGGCATTGAAAATAGCAAACAGTGTAATTCAAGACAATATATATGAAGATGAATTCTTGTTTTTATTCATTATTATCGGAAATTTATTAACACGGAAAGGGCATGGGTGTTCATGTTATTACAATAAAATGAAATATGTTATATCTAAAAAGATATTACACCATCAAGTTAACGATGTTTCTACAGAAAAGTGTATAAGGTTTTCGTTGAAAATGATACTCTTTAATATTAATAAAGTATTGAAGCTGAATTGCGAAATGATATTGGTATAAATATATCACCTGCTACCAACGTTAAAAAAATGAATCCTTAATGAGGTTGAAACCTAAGTACATAAAGTAAGAAATATTTCACAAATGATCCACTTTTATATGATTTGTATCGACAGCAGTGTTCATTAACATTTTCAGAATGTAAAGATGATATGTCTGTTTCAATCGCACAGTTTTAGAAGATAGTTTATTTGCTATACCGGCCCTTGATTTCACATAAACACATACAAAATGCATATAGGTATAATATCAATATGAACACATGTAATTCCCATAGTCGTCATGTTTGATGGAATTCTTAAAAACGGGCTATATACAGAGACAGAAATTGTACATTCACTCTTGTGGAATATTAAATACGTTACTGCAACACATTTTATATTTTATTTTATACTTTATAGTTAGGTGTATTCTTGCTTTGTGTTTCATACGATAACTAGTTCGTATTTAACAATGTTTGTCTTTAAATATAAGTTGATATAGGGTATGTGCAAACGCATATTCAGTGACTGAATTTATCAAGAAGCCAACACTTTGTAATGTTCATGCTTACGTATCATAAATTAAGTATACAAAATGATACCGTTTACTACTCAAGTATGTGTGATCGTGTTCAGATTACTCTAACATGTTATAATATTTAGCATACATTAACCTGTTTCGTTGTTGTTTTGCCACTGAGTATAAATCAGGTGATCATACCGCGATTTCGCATGTTTTTTTTGCATGATTTAACCCATTTATGCCTAGCGTCTAGAAAAAAAGGCCTTGGCAAACAGCGAAGACCCAGAGGAGACGCCGCATGATGCGGCGTCTCATCAGGGTCTGCGCTGTTTGCTTAAAGGAATTTCTGTAAGAAATATTCTAAATATAGAAATAAAAATACTAGACATCCCTAATTTTGGAAATAAATTGATCCAATTTAGAAAGATGGGAGAGTCCACTAGGCATAAATGGATATAGATGACAGTGTCTTGTTTTTTTAAGAATTTTAAACTAAACATTGCTAACACTTTCTTAACACTATTTTGTTTGAGCAATTAAGAAGTTTGATAAACATATATGGACGGGATCTATATTACTTTGGAATTAATGTATTCCTAACATCAGCATTAAAAAGGCATATTTTTAAGAACACTATGCTATTCATCATGGATTTCATCAAGGTTGCATAACAAACATTCGCGTTGACCTCTGACAATGTTCTGGTTTCTTCTCGTTTCTATAGCTAATTTGTGAGTCGGCACACGAAACTAAGCATTAATGTTCCTATGCTTTTCACTTTCAAAAAAATCAAGATACGATGATCTTTCGAAAACTGGTTTTAGTTCATTATATACAATTAATGAGCCAGATGTTGTGACACTGACATTCCTGTAAGCGATGTACTGGTCTCGTTATATGTTCTTGAGTAGAAGAACACATTGGTCAGTGTTAATAATTCAGGGAATAGCAATACTTCGGTAAAGCCGGTGTGGTTAGGAATGTCCATTTTCAATGACCATTCTTTGCAATATGTTTGAGTTCAATTTCTAATCTCTCAAATAGTACAGGTGTTTAAGAATACAATTTGGCTGTTTTAGAGAGTATAATATCACAAAATATTTATCGATCCTGACATATGTGTCCATATGCAAAGGAAATCGACCAATTTCGGCATATAGCGATAATGAATTCGTCGATTTGTTTACATTCATAGTCTTTTTATAAAATGTAAGATGAACGCGCCACATGTTTTCCGTTTTGTTAAATCCCCAAACCTCGCAGTGATGGTTTTGAAAGGACGATACATATGCGTTAAAAAGTTAAGCATGATATTTATAAGAACGTTCATGGTTTTTTATAGGGTGAACAAGGAATCCATTGCTTGTCAGTTTTACGTATTGTCCCCTTTTTTTCGGATATCATGATCTTGGCTGTTTTTCAATGTTAAGTGTTTATTTAAGTGTTAAGGTTTATCAATTGTATACTGATTATTGTAGACACTCCTGCGTTTCAGAAAATAAAGCCGCGCCGTCAGCGAATAATGAGAGATATATTGATATTTGATCTAGCGTAATCCCGGCGTTTATTGCATTCTGCAAATCGACTTCGATGTCATTAATAAAGAGCGAAAACAATACGGACCGGGTTATCTCACCCTAAAATAAACCAACGAGGCCACTGAGTATGTCTGATAAGTTCCATGTGATAATCTTGTACTTTTCCTTCTCCTGACATCGATCGAATCAGAGTTAAGAGTTTTCCGTCGTGCCAACATTTCTCAGTTTACTCCATAATTGACCGCGATTGATGACGTTATATGTATTCCGGTAGTCAATATAGAGACACTATAGTTTATATTTATTCTGCAACTGCCTTTCTATACGGGCATTTATAATAAATAGTACATAGACTGTGCAACAGTGTGTTTTAAAGCCGAGTGTGCATCCTTTAGAATATCATTTGGTTTCTAACCCTTGTTAATGACGTTCAGTTTATATAGTGGTAAACAGTTTTGCATAGTAACTGATTAAAGTAATCCCCCGATAGTTATTTGGATCTGATATGTCGTCACGTTTATGTATTTGTATAATAGCTTTGGCTTTCTATCTGTTGGGAAAACGCTCTTGATCAATAATGTACTTCAATAATATTTCTAACGCTTGACGCGACATGTAGTGTTTGTGTTAAGTATTCATGCGTTTGAATCGTTATCTAGTTGATATCTAGTTCGGGGTATCAATTTGCGATAATAGCGTTTGTTCGATATTATGTACCTAGCATGATGCATCACGTACACAATCGCATTTTGTTCTCGGGTTTCCATAAAAAAATCAAAGTACTGACACACTGGTTTGACGATGCATTTGAAGAGGATGGATATTAAAGCATAAATTTAAGTTTATCTAAATCACCTCAATTGTGTTTGTGGGTACGAACATTTTGGGTACGAAAACAAATTGGGTACGAACATTTTGGGTACGAAAAAATTATGCCAAAAAAAAATTGGGTACGAAAAAAAAAATTCGGTACAAAAAAAAAAGGTGGGTACGAAAAAAAAAATGGGTACGCAAAATTTGGGTACGATTTTTTTTTTTTTGGGGGGGGGGAGGTACGGAGAAGTAGTACCCGTGGGGAACTTGACCCATTCAGCCTAACTGGGAGGAGGGTTAAATTCTCGATCAAATCTAAAAATAACTAGAAATGGCGCGGCAGCGGCCGACGTGTATCCCCATGCCGCATATAGGTTAAATTAGCTAATCTTTGGTTCTTGACATCAAGACAAAAACATGCATTGATTTGTTTTCATTTTTGACAATTGTGACACATAGACCATAACAAGCTTAAAGGTTATGGTTTATAATCTAAAAAAATAAGAATAGAATATCAGAAAAGTGTTGGAAATCCNATCCGTTGTTCCAAGGTCAAGGGTTACTTAGGCTGGCTCTGACTCAAACTTGACAAGATGGAAATTGCCTATCGAAACTGCGCCAGGCAATGCTCCAGCATTGACATCAGAGAGACGTCCAACACCTTAATAGAAAAAAGTATAAAAACTGCAAGTCAATGTGTCAATAAGTCACAGAAATCATTGATACATCATACCCTTCTATTCTAAAACGTCGCAATTCATAACTTCGACAATAGCAACACATGATAAGAATATTATTTGTTTATGTATAGCAATTTGAATAAAACATACCGTGATATTAAATGTGTCTGCATAAAACAGCATACATTCAACAGCAGTTCAACGTTGGTGATCGGTATAACATTCATTTTCGTGTTTGCAAACCGCGTTCTCTCTTTACGAACTTTCATTGTGCAAAAGAATGTCAACATTTGAACGAAAATATTTTTTTTTCAAACGAAAAATAATATAATATTAATTTATATAGTTAATTAATCTTAAGAAGATGAACACATTTAGTTCTAAAAGAAAAACACACACATTTCTTTCGTGTTTATAATTCTTAAATAAAAACACACTTATTTATTTCGTGTTTTAAGTTTTATTTCCGGGCCTTGACGTAGATAACCAATCGTTGCCGAACGCTTTCCGAATACGGCGATATCCACCTACTATTCCCGATCTCATTACGATCCTACTGCCTTAACATCGTATTCAACTGTTATTTTCGAGCTTCTTAATAATTTAAACATTTTCTTCGGCATTTGTTTGTATAACTCAATAGGACTCTCTCGGTCTTTTAGGTAGGTCGCCATTGTGAATTTGTTTTCATGGTATGATAACTTAGAAGAGCTGCTGATTCAGCATCGTCAAAAACAATATGATTAGTATTGCTAGTTGAAACTCCGTTATTCGCGCAGAGATCAAATGTCAGAGGCTAAAGACGAGAGAACTCCGTTAATGTTTTACCGGTAAAATCTAAATTATCATTGACATTTATACGCGCAGTTAATAAATTAACTAAAAGCTTTCACTTAAAACAGATCTTAGACTCGTTCCCATGTTATACCATGTGTTATCAATCTCGTCTAATGGATAACTTACTAATATTATTCACACTTTCTAGTTATTGACCTTCATATGCCCATGTTAATGTTTTACTTATTGTCCCCTTTTTTCGGATATCATGATGTTGGGTGTTTTTCAATGTTAAGTGTTTTATTACACTGATCGCAGTAGGTTTCTTTATTGTATACTGATTATTGTAGACACTCCAGCGTTTCAGAAAATAAAGCCGCGCCGTCAGCGAATAATGAGAGATATTGTGATATTTGATCTAGCGTAATCCCGGCGTTTATTGCATTCTGCAAATCGGCTTCGATGCCATTAATAAAGAGCGAAAACAATACGGACCGGGTTATCTCCCCCTAAAATAAACCAACGAGGCCACTGAATATGTCTGATAAGTTACCTATGTGTAAATCATGTTCTTTTCCTTCTTCTTACATCGATCGAATAGGAGTTAAGAGTTTTTTGTCGTGCCCACATTGCTCAGTTTACTCCATAATTGACCGCGATTGATGACGTTATATGTCTTTGGGTAGTCAATATAGAAACACTGTAGTTTATATTTATTCTGCAACTGCCTTTCTATAAGGGCATTTATAACAAATATTACATAGACTGTAAAACAGTGTGTGTTAAAGCCGAGTGTGCATCCTTTAGAATATCATTTGGTTTCTAACCCTTGTTAATGACGTTCAGTTTATATAGTGGTAAACAGTTTTGCATAGTAACTGATTAAAGTAATCCCCCGATAGTTATTTGGATCTGATATGTCGCCACGTTTATGTATTTGTATGATAGCTATGGATTTCTATCTGTTGGGAAAACGCTCTTGATCAATAATGTAATTAAATAATATTTCTAACGCTTAACGCGACACGTAGTGTTTGTGTTAAGTATTCATGCGTTTGAATCGTTTTGTTACTATTATTTTTTCTATTGATAAAGGAATATCTAGTTCGGGGTATCAATTTGCGATAATAGCGTTTGTTCGATATTATGTTCCTAGCACGATGCATCACATACAAAATCGCATTTTGTTCTCGGGTTTCCATTAAAAAACACACTATGATTAGTACTAGTTGAAACTCCGTTATTCGCGCAGAGATCAAATGTCAGAGGCTCAAGACGTGAGGACTCCGTAAATGTTTTAACGGTAAAATCTAAATTATCATTGACATTTATACGCGCAGTTAATAAATTAACTAAAAGCTTTCACTTAAAACAGATCTTACACTCGTTCCCATGTTATACCATGATTTATCAATCTCGTCTAATGGATAACTTACCAATATTATTCCTGAACTGGGTTAATAATATATCATGGTGTACAATGACAACTAGTGTCCGATCAAAAATACATGTGTCAGGCGTGAGTATATCATTTGCATTATTGACATTTTTTCCGATGGTAGCTGCATAGTGATTGGAAATGTCACACTTGCCGAGGAATGGAGAATCTAAACAAAACGCAAATAGTAAAGATGTCTTCACTCCTTTGAATTTAAGAATATGTTGTGTTAAATACTTACAGTATGAAGGCAGTCATGTTGTGTACAGCCTTCATATTTAATTTCTATATATTTTATTAATTCTGTGATTATTGAACTGTTAGGAAGAGTATGTTTAACTATAAAATCGTATATATAATATGTAATATTCGATTTTTATTCCACATAATTCTTCAAAGATACGGCGTGTTACATCTTTGACCTGAAAATTAATAATTATATAATGTTTGATCAAACCAGCTCTGCAATTTACAAGAAAACAAAAAGAATTAATTAAAACTATAATAAAAAATCTGATTGAAAGTCAGAGAAAATGGATTTTCATACTGTATAATGTGATAAAAATACGATAAACACAGCATTTAGGGTGAAAGCTTTCTTTCAAGTTTAAATAAATATTAAGGTTTATTAAACTGACGTAAATTTGGTAACATAATTTGAGATAAATTCAATCTAAACCTGTAATTTTTATATATAACTGAAACTTAATTGAGAATTATATTTCAACTTTAATTAAAAATAGCAGTAGATAAAACACGACGTGGCATTGGAACAAAATGTGTAAATGAATTCAATGTAAACTAATATTTAATTATTACAAACAGTCGGAATAATGTTAGAGAATATGATTAAACGAAGAAGGGGAACAATATGTTTTCGTTGGATTAACTATCGAACTAAACGTTAATTTTACATGCAGCGCATCAGAAACATAACATGAAAACTGTATACACACATACACAATACTCAACATTAGTATAAGCTAAAATACCCCGTACCCAATTAAATACACATACCATAACTTAAACATGCATGGCTTACCGTCAAAACAATTATATATATATATATTTAGTAATGTCTCATCCACATGTACTTCATTACAAAACATAATATCTACAACATTATAAAAAAGCACACATGGCAATTCATAATAGAATTATAGGAGACAGTAAATCACATAGGCAATGTACATACAATGCTAATATCACTTGATATCTATCAACATTAAAATCATTACTAAATATTTGAAGTGATGCAAGATTAATTACATATATACAAGATAAAACATTAAAAAAAACAGATCCATTCCTTTAAAATACATGTTCATAGATATAATCTTTGCGTTTTTCTAATATCAGAAAGCAGGTTTTGGCAGCTTTTTTTACTATATAATTATATGACAAGATAATTCTTAACTTATCCTCAATATCAAAATTTTCAAATCCTTGAAACTGAGATTGTAAGTCAGTCATGAGTTCTTGTCTAACCCCGTTATATAATGGACAATCAAGTAGTACATGCTTTTCATTTTCCACAACACTTATACCTAAACTCTTACAAAAGTTACATTTTCTTAATTCATGAGGTGTATTTGTATATCTTCCAATTTCTATATTTATAGGAGCTGTACCACTTCTAAACTTTGCTAAAGCCCATCTATGCCTTTTATTATACACAAGTAAACAATATGGTTCAACCTCATACATTTGCTTAAAAATTCTATAAAATCTAAGTTTGTTTTGTCCATCTCCACTACGGGCTCTTTTTCTATTTACATCTTGTAACCATGACTCCTTATAGTATTCAAAAATCTTGTTTTCAACAGTACCAGCAATTTCTCGCTTGCTTAGAAAGTACTCAATGTTAGTACACCTATTCATATCATACTTTTCAAACATATTGCCAACTTTAAAATACCAGTTTTTACAATTCCTACCTTTACATAGATATGACCATTTACAAACCGTTCTATTTAATCTATTTCTATCCATATTAACAAGTCTACACCACTGATATGTTACACTTTTCTTAATCTTACAACACATTGGTAGCCAGCCAATATCCCCATTTACTGCGGTGTGTTTTTACCAACAATACGAAAAAATCTAGCCGCTCTATGTTGAACCGCATTTATACAACTGTAATCATCATTGCCCCAAATAGAAGCTCCGTAAGGTATGACTTGAACAACGGTGGATTCAAACAGTTTCGTGAATGCTTAGAGGGGGAATCCCCCAATAGATTTGGATCGGACAATAAGCAGTCCAAGGGCTCTATTTGCTGACTGAGCAACAATTTTTGCTGTAATTGCATAATTCAAGTGTTCAGTAAGAACAAGACCTAAATACTTATACTGTGCCACATAATCTAATGGATCATTACCACACATATATACTTTCTGACATCTTTGGACTGACTCATTTCTGAAGTGAACAATATTAGATTTTCTACTGTTTATACACATATCATTATTCTTACACCATACATCAAGTTTATTCAACATACACTGTAAGTCATCCGCATTTTCTGCTAATAAAACTATATCATCCGCAAACATTAAAATCGAGACTGTTTGATCAGCTACCTTAACCACTTTTCCAAGGGCATCAATCTTTGTTGCTAGATCATTAATATAGATATTAAAAAGCATTGGTGAGAGTGAACACCCTTGTTTTAAACCTGTTTTAACAGAGAACCAGTCAGTAAGGAAACCATTAATTCTAACTGAGAAAGTACCATTATTATACACAGACCGAATTGCATTCAGTAAATGACTATTAATTCTAATATTTCGAGTTTACTCCATAAAATGTGACGATTCACAGAATCGTAGGCCTTACGTAGATCAATGAAAGCACACACAGTTGATAGTTTCTTCTTTTTTCTAGTATAAATAATACTCGTAAGAGTTGACAGGTGATCAATTGTACTCCTTGTTTTCCTCAAACCATTCTGACCTTCAAACAATACTTTTTCTGACTCTATTTGCTGTGTAAGCTTATCATTGAGTAATGAATAATATTTTATATACAATAGGGGTAATGGTTATACCTCTGTATGACATTGGATCATATATATTGCTGGTAGAACTGTTCGGTATAGGATTTATATTACTCTTACCCCAGCTTTGGGGGATTTTCCCTATTCCAAAACAGTAATTAAAAAGCTTGAACAGACAGTATACAAAAGTATCATTTTTAAAGACAGCTGCTGGTAATTCATCATACCCTACTGCTCTATTATTCTTTACATCAAAAATAGCTTTCCTTACATCTTACATTGAAAAACGATCATCAAAAATGTCGTTATCAACAGACACATTCTCTTCAACAATAAAATTGGCATACTGGCTAACATGTTCTGCCGTTGTATCACTGACAACATTCAAAAGGTTACAAAAATCATTTTTCCATCCGTCAAAAACTTTTGTCACATCATTTGTTAAATAACCTCATTCATCTTCTACCTCAAAAGGCAGACCATTACTTCGGTTATCTCTGACTCCTATTCTACCAATTGTTTTCCAAAAATCTACCTTATTATTCACAGCTTTATGTATTAGTTTTTCTTGAAGTTCTACCCAGTGATGTTGTTTCGCTCTCTGAACCTGTTTATCAATTATTTTCCTTTTTTGAACAAAAATATGTTACAGGGTTTACTTAGAAGATGTGGTACATTTAACCCAATTACCTTCAGCTTCACTCATGTCCTTCCATAACCTTTGCAATTCCTCATTCCACCAATCTTTTTTTTTTACTTTTCTTTTTTTAGCACTTCGTTCGAATTTGATGGTTATGGTCTTAGAGGGGAGTTTCAAACTAATTTCATTTTTGACACCAGCACAAAAAATATCATACATGTTATCTACATTCTTTTGCACATCCACATTTGTTTGCAACACATTAAACTTTTCTACCACCTCGTTCAAAAACCTTTCGCCTTCACAAACATTTGGTAGCATTGTACGAGTGTCATAAACAGTTTTATTCTTTCTAATATTGACTTCACCGCTCTTGGCCCTAAAACATTCATTTGAGACAATTACATTCTTTTATTTAAAATCGCACCTTAATTCAGAGTGATCTGGCATAAGTCTACTTTCCGTATCAATACAACCAAAACACGCACACATTCGTTGGTAAAATTTCGTAAATACAGTCATATTACTTTATTTGAGAATGCAAAAAGCGTATTAAAAGGCTCGATATTTCTATAATCATTTCATATAACTGTTTTCCTATTGTTGGAACGTGGTCATGGACAGGTCCGAATAGCACATATGTATGAAGCACAACGATAATGAATTTCAAACTCAAATGAAACAAATATCCCAATTTACCATTAGGAAGCGGAAATATGTGTGTGATGTGTATGGTTCTAAACACCATACCGTTATATTCCATATTTTAAACTGGCGTGCGGTACACAATATTATAAACTGTTAGACCAATGTTCGCAAACCAGTTTGTGAATAACGTTTTAAGGTTCGTCATCGATGCAAGCTTTTCTAAACAACTACCAAACATTACATATCCATCTTCAATTTTATGCTATTACACACACTTGCGTTTCGGTGTATTTTGTACCAAATACAACGTGTTCCTAATTGCTTAATTGTACTAATCATATTGACTATGGGTAATCACCTTTCTACCTGTCCTCAAGGTAACGTCAAAAAGCTCATATTAATTACGTCATTTTAATGTTTTCGCCGTGCAGCTAATATTTTTAAATGTTTGTCAAATTTACTAGTCACAACGGAAAACGTGAAATAAACAAACATATACCAATACATACTCAATACAACACCACATACAACTATGCTGCTATATAGTGTATTCATTTAATAACAAACATGTTACTGGCCGGTTAGCGCAGTGGTTGGTACACGAGTTTCCCACCTAGTCGACCGATGTTGAATACCAGTTCAAGGAAGCATGTAACTTTGCTAAGTGTTCACCATGTCGGACAGGTGGGGTTTCCTCAAGTACTCCGGCTTCCCCCACAGCACAAGACAAAACCAAAATTATGAATATCTTTCAGTAAAAAAAAAACAAACAAAAAAACAACTTTAAATTGCAGTTATAATTCAAAATTCGTCCCAACTTTCGTGAGTCAAATAGTATATTAGGTAGGGGTGCTGGAACACACCCCGTGGCCTCACATAATGCATCCTCAGGCGCGAAAGTACCTCGTACACTTCGAGTTACACACTTAAACACAAGCACACAGAATCGTCATTATACACAACGAAAGAAGCGACAACTTTTTATCAACACAGATTTACTTTCGTTTCGAAAGTTTCTATTTATTATAGTATAAATTATAGGGTTCGCAGCGTTGTTGAGGTAAAATAAATGGTGAATAAAACTTCCCAAAACTCTGTTAAAATGTGTGTCTTCTTTCAACATGTCTCCGTAAATTGCAATCGTTAAACGAACGATCAAGAATGGCATCCACGACAGAAAAAGAACTGCTGTGACGCAAAATAACATTTTAGCTGCTTTAAGACGGCTTTCCAAGTTGTTTCTACCCGTAATATCCACATTTCTAGTCGTTAATCTAGTTGTCATAGTGTTAGCATTTAGTTTGGTTTGAGATGGCTTAACATTTAATCCTATCGTTTTTGTACATGACGCAATGTTCGTTTTTGATGTACCTACGTAGTGTTTTTTCTTCTGATTTTGGGTATTTTTGAAACGTGGAACCGTTAGAAAGTCCATGTTTGTGTGATTGGTGTTTGACGAACCGATCGGTTCTCGGGATGTACTTGGGTATAAACTTGGTGTACTGCTGGATGCGATCAGTTGTGGTCGTATTGTTCTCCGATTTCTATACGCCACGACAGCTACTTTCCAGTATAGTACTACCATTGCGACAACTTCAGCTAAGAATAGTCCCATAATAAGTGCTCCGAATGCCGCAAGAATAAATGATGTTTGATACTTTACTTTATGATGACAACGATACGCAAACAAGATAACATTATCCTTTCGAATTTCATAAATTGTTGATCCGTAAAATTCAAATAATGGTACACTCACAAAAAACGAAAACGCAGTTATTGATGCAATGCCTTTGATTACATGATCATCAAACTTCAAGTATTTCAAAGGATGGCATATGGCCAAATATCGGTCAATTGCAATAAGAAGAAGGGAAAGGCCAGATAAAGACAGATTCCAGTGAATAAAGAACTCGAACAATTTGCAAGTGATTTCCCATGTTTGGTTGTATGGATGAAATAGTTTATACGTCACGTATGGGTGGAGAATCGCGCAGGCAATCAAATCCATGATAGCAAGAAGTAGTATAAAATGTGTCGCCGACGTCTTATTCTTCCGTTTTCCATACACAAACAACACGAGTGTATTACCCGTAAGACCGACTACCATAAACAAAATCATCATCACAATTATTGGCGTGTGAAGGTCTGCATCATTTGCGTTCAGTTTCCGTACTCCTTTGTCCCAGCAGGTTACGTTGATTGTCGCACTACATATGTGGAATGTGTCGTTGTCCATGGTTGTTATGTAAGCTTTATTTTGCGTCGAAAAGACAATCTTGAAATCTTCCCTGAAATACAAGTGAATCTAAAGTGATTAAGGTAAGCTAATAATATACAAAAAGCACTTATTCGAGGTACCAAACTTTTACTTTGTCGCGTATGTTGTAATTGTGGTGGATTTCCGGCGTCTGCTGTGGAATTATTGGTCGTATGTCGTCAACAATGTGCTTCAAGCAACATCTCTTCAAAAACGAATTGACAGGTTATAAGGAAACAAACATGATATTTGGGTGGTATCCGTTAATTTTTGTATCTGTCCTTATGGAAATCACCATTTTTTAATATCTTCTCGGAAACATAAAATCCCAGTAGTTTAATGTTAACTGTGCTATATATTATTGCAGTCTTTTACACAGTTTGTTCAAATAAAGCGCATGTGGTCAACACTGGGCTCGCATCAGGGGTCTATGAATAATGTAGACCTACGTAGAAACATATTTAATCAAATCAAAACGCTGGTAGCGTATAAATACTGGTGGCAAAATAATATTGTAGCATAACAGAGAAAATTATCAACAAAAAAGAAGAAACATTATAGTAAATATTATACGCAGTGGAAAATTATAAACAACACATTTCAGTATTATAGGTGAGTCAAGAAACTGACGAAATGCCAACCACGTGCAATATTTACCCTACAGAAAATAACAGCGGGCAATCATTTCTCAATATCTAACATGTGCTTGGAAAGTACAACCACGTGGAAATTAATATACTGATCACGGGTGTTTGTTTACATTAGTAATTCAGTTGTGGAGTCTATTACAGAACCGCAATTAACAGATAATGGAAAACTAATAGTATCACATAACTGGAGACTAACAAACACATTACTTATAACGCTACCACATGTCCTGCACTATGCAGCCCATTAATCGTTGTATAATTTCGTGTAAATGACCTATGGACACGTGATTTTGCACACAGCCCGTCAGAATGTGCACACTTCACCATCGAGTGTTTCAACGGTATATTAATACATGCTTTTTTCTATATTTGAAGAGAAACGCCCAGACCACCGGAAAAAGTGGTCAGATATTTGGTTGTTATCTTGGCGGCCGTAAGCCGCCGCATATATCTTGTTGATCAGAATATTTTACGAACATTGGAAAACGTTGTGTTAAAATGGAATAAGTTAAAATAAATCGCAAAGAAAACTGAAATAGGCTTGTGTCTACGTTTATTGTGTTTTAAGAACTATGTCACAATATGTAAGCTAGTGAATGTTGAGAACCTTTTTATGGAAACAAAATGTTTTACTAGTATGAAATATAAAGTATACAACAATTTCTTAACCCTTACTTATAAACTACACACGCACCAACTAGACATGACACACACGCAACATAATTAACTCATACACATTAAGCTGGGGTACGCCTCTAACGGTTGATGCAAAGAATTTGCAGATTTAAGGATTTCCAAACCTCAAACTTCGCTCACAGTCATTCACGAGACGTTCGTATGTACAAACAAAAATCAAATAAATCATCGCAATTCAAAAAATATAGCAATGGACGCAGTTGATTTCATTTGTATTACCAGTTCACTACTCAGTCGTTTGGTGAAAACCAGAGCACCATAATTGTAACCTTTTGAGGTACGAGGAAATACAACTTAAACAGCTCATATCTGATTAAAAAGCTTACGAGATATAGCATCATGCATCGGCATGCATTTTCAAGAAGAAGCCACAATATAGGTTGAACAAGACCACTAAACTAGCTCGTAGTAATTTTAACGCTAAGATGTTGACAGATCCCAAAACCCAAACACAAATATGCCCTATATGAAAGAAATAATATGGTAACTTTATGGTAATATTCAATTGTATATAAACTCATCCGCGCCTAAATTAAAAACATCACTTTTAAATGGTGCCTAGTAGTGCCGTAACTTAACTAGCTTTTTACAACATTGTATTTAAATAATAGAATGTTCCATACTATTTCGAGTAGAAAATTTGCTGATTTAACACATTTGATCATAATCTTGTTTAAAATATGTTAAGAATACGAGGTTAAAATTATGGATATATGAGATTAGCGACATTTTTCAGTGTGTACATATTAAATGGTCTTATAGCGAAAAAGGCACGAATGATATACATGCGATTGTTTAGACTGCATTCATGTTGGTTATGACATGTTTAAGATTCTTTATGCAACTTTTAACATATGCTTTTCAACGAAATATAAACAAATGAACTAAGAATTGATATCAGTGGCAATATAAATTACATACTTTAAAACTAATAATACTTATAAAACTAATAATACTAATAATACTAATACTTATAATACTACCACTACTCATAATAATAATAATAATAATAATAATAATAATAATAATAATAATAAGATTAATAATAATAATAATAATAATAATAATAAAAATAATAATAATAATAAAAAATATAGTAATAATTATAATAATATTAATAGATAAATAATAATAATAACAATTAAAATAGGTATATAAATACTTAAAAATAAATATAAAAATAAATACGTATATATATATTAAAAAAATATCCAACCATAAATAATAAGAAATTTTGTTTTAAAACAAGTACCATAAACGACAGTTCACTTACCGTCAAGCTTCCTGTCGCTATTAAGTCTCTTGAATCCAATATTTGTATAACTGCGTTCACAGTGATATAATTGTTTCTCGGTCGCCAATCCTACTGACATCAGCTACATACAATGATTTGTGAAAATTGTTTTACTTGTTTCCACGGAAATACTATTATTTTGACACCTAATTAGACGTTATTGTTAACAATTGATCATTGTATAACTACGAGTAAAATAAATATTTGGTCATTCGTAGAAAACAACATTTTGTATTTTATGCTTAAGTAGACCTATGTAAGTGATGGACATTATTTCGATTTTTCTTATATTTTAACTCGATGACAAATAAAATATTCTGTAGTATACTGAACAAAATTAATACAATATCCTCAAATAATTGTCTTTGTTCGTTTTATATACACAATATTGGTGATACACTGCTGCAAAGAGAAATCAAGGCCATAGGCAAATATGGGAAAGAATACATTTCAATTATTAAACTGATCGTGTCCCCATTTGTCGCTTCTAAACTGTCTGTGTACCTCAAAGCTGTACTTGATGGAGGCAAATTAGGCCCGTAGCCAGGGTTTCGAAAAAGGGGGTGCGAATTTTCCCATCAACGATCGTTATTGAGGAACGAAGTGGCGAAGGGGGAAGGGGAGGGAGGGGTTGTCCCCATCCTTCAATTGGAGGGTTTGGGTGTCCCCCCCCCTCCCTAGTAAATTTTGAATATTAAAAGTAAAATCCTGTGGTGACTTTTTGTCTGTATTCAGAGACTGCAGTTATAAAGCATTTTTATATGCAATTTCACTTTCATTGAAAATACTCAGTGACTGACCGACTTGAATATGATATAAATGCATGTATTCCCCAATACCGTTTTTCAATAACCACCTTTTTTGATCAGTCATGGAAATACATTATTTTATACGGTGTTTAACCCGACACTTGTATGCGCGCACCCACTTTGTTTACATATGCAATAACAAATTTATATAATGTAAAATCAACAATAAGAACGGTATAAAATATTATTCATTGGAATCTTGATAACATTGATTTATTTTACCATTCCAAAATTCTACCATTCATAAATCAAGCAAATTAAATGGAAGTATTTGACCCTTTTTTAAAACAATTGTTTTACTGCTACTATGGATAGTACCAGAGGCCTAGCATTTCTCTAAACGTGCTAAAAGTGTATTGTACAACAAACACCTGAATAACAAAACAAGGGTTTCTCTAATCTGCATCAATACTTAACAGAAATCAAAATGGTATAACTGGTTACTTTTATTATTTTTTTAACTATTTTAAACAAATTAGTTATCTTTTTCTAAACGAATTTCAGAAACATGTATAACAATTAAGGCTTCATAAAAACCCTATAACCACAAACTACTGGCCCTATGGTCTCAAAGTGCTTATAACAATATATACCCGGACGTTGAAGAAAAAAGATGGACATATTTGCCCATTATGTTCAAGATTCGTCCCAGTTAATGAACATTAAACGTTAACATCCACCTATTCATATGTTATAGCGTTTTAAATTTATTAAAACAACTGTTAAAGAGTAGGACATATGTCCTCATATAGATTTACTGAACAATATAATTATTGTCCACAGATAACCATACGCATAGTTTATGATTTATTGTAAACGAATTTTAAATGAAATTTACTGCCAATAGATTGTATTGAGAATTTACATAAATTATACATTTCAGTGCCTTTAATTTGCTCTTGTTGGTACGGTGTTCAGTTCGGCAGCAGTACGTTATTAGGGTTTGGATCAGTCACGATATGGGGATGAGTCGCAGTACCTTAGTGCGATCGCTGATTAATATAGCATTTTATAGTTCTGAACAAATGAGCCTCGCTGTTGATTTCAACAAGTCTACGGTTAAAAAATTGTAAATTTAAATCACGCGCTCTCTTCGAAATAACTTCATCGAGCAATTAATTATATGGTGGCCTGTCGGAAGCCTATTGAATTAAACATTATTGTAACGCTTAAATACG
The DNA here is from genome assembly GCA_007657795.1 of Dreissena rostriformis. NCBI lineage: Eukaryota > Metazoa > Mollusca > Bivalvia > Myida > Dreissenidae > Dreissena > Dreissena rostriformis. The sequence continues at coordinate 125,382 of VMBQ01001660.1, read as the reverse complement.
AAGACTCACTGGATTCCTGGAAAAGATAAATAACCGTTTTTGCATCGAATAAAGTTGGGTGCAACTTATAGTACATTTTTTTTAATCGTCAAAAAATGTGGGGTGCGAACGCACCCAACGCACCCCCATCCCCTGTCTACGGGTATGCAAATACGCAAACACACGTGCTTTTTTTCCGAAAAGTAAATAAGTATTAGATTGAAACATAAAACACGATAAATGGAAATAAAAACAAATTTAGAAATTCAAATAAATATAACGCTCTTCAACTAACAAAACAACAGATCACACGTTTGTAACACAATTTTATTTCATTTATTTAATAGTACAAAAAAATAACAGGACAAGCGAGGTTCAATAGGTGTTATGGAAGTGGTGCTGGGTTTTAATTTTGCTGATATGTCACACAATATCATGGATTTCAGAGAAAACTATCAACTTTATCTATTTACTTTTCTAAAATGTATCTTTCCTCTCATTACACATAGCAAGATACATTCAGCTGATCAAAGGTCATACTCATTATTTTTTAATTAGCAACACTATCTTCATCAAATTAATGCTTTCTGTCTCATTATATGAGATGATATTTCCAGAAGGATTCGATCCTTGGTGTGGGGTTAAATTGATGCCAGGAGCATTGATTTGTCTTTGAACTCTTCGCCGCGAGTTTATGCTTCAACAAACCATGATAAAAATGATTCTTTCTTAAAGTGAGACTGCACGATTTTTATATGTGTTAAATTGTAATTTATTGATACAAATATGTTACAATAACACAAAATAGGCAAGAACAATTATTCATTGAAGACGACTTTCATAAAATGAAGCAAAGACAAATTAGCGCCCCGAGCCGATTGTGACGAAGATATTTCGTACATATTTTCCTACAATAACCGAAGCATTCGTCTTTTTATTAGGATCGGAGTAAGTGTTCGTTTGTCGTATAAAATATATCGTTGCAGGAAATTAAAATGATCCGCAAAACAAAATTATGTCGTTGTGTCGTATGCACGAATCTGCACTAGAACTAAATTTAGATTCAAATCGTACATGCATGATAAACATGCTGGCGAATTCGACTGTACATACATTTTCGATTTCAATTATTAAATATCTAGCTTATTTCGCATTTTTCGACACATGTTCTTCTTAACTTTATTTTAATTTATATTGAAATATATATTTAATAAGTTTTTTTACAAATTTTATTTAAATTCTTAAATATTTGTCAAAATCGTGCAGTCTCACTTTAAAGGGACTGTAAACCACGAATGACGAAAAAAGAAAAGTTCTAAAATACCGGATTTTTTTACAATTATTAGTTTATATTGATTAAAATATTATTTTATTTTATAAACTGTAATATTAACCGAACGTAAAATACAAGTCATACTGTATAAATTAAGTAACGTTATATTATAATATAAGGATAGTACAATTACAATTAACATATTTTTAAAGGAGGCGTTTACTTATAAATTCATGTTTTTGCTTTATACATTCGCGACAAGATGTTGTATTTAATAAATTAATTCATTTATGGAAATGATATTACCCTTGTTTTGCGTTGAGCGTCGCTTCATAAGTGTGTTATCAATGTAAAATGTACACATGCAAATACATAATTCAATAAAACAAAATATGTAACTTGCGTTCAATGCAATGCTTTATTTTGCATAGTGTTTTATACTGAACATATTAATATTTGCATGTTATTCATTGATTATTACTTTAACCAATACATGAAGCTATACGTGTATCTTATTGAAATGTGTTTATGTTCAACTCGATTCGAAAAGTTAAATGTTAAATATTCAAGCTAGTTTTTTGGTTTAGTAATGCGCTATCTAACAGCGCACAAGGGAGGTAATTGCACTCTGTACACAGGAGTTAGTAGCATAGTTGTCGGACATATTTCGTGCTATTTACGTTCCTAATTGTTACGGTCAAACGCACATCATTGTTATTTTCAAAACTTATTAACACACACGAACGAATCAATTGATAAATTTAGATATATTATGTGGACAAATACCTATTGTGTTCTGATTGTTTCCTTATTCTTCAACAATATAGCGTCTGTTTCTCTGCTTTATTTTGTTATGTTATGGTAATGGTAAGAATTGGTATTCAGTTGAATCATTGAGGCATGCACTTATCGGCTCATGATTTTCTAAATGGGTTATGTTTCATGTTTATACGTTTAATGGTGTCACAAGCGTGTGGGCCTCAACCTTTCAATACAAGTTATAAACAGTGTCATACAATGTCCAAATCGAATAATCTTTTCGGAATGTTTACACATAATCAAGTGTATACAAATACCGAGATGGTTTATTACAGATCGTAAGCTTCCAGATTACACGCCGTTTGGCTGTGTGTTGAGTTGACAGATGAAAATGAAATTGAAACGTTTTCCCCCAATCGCCGAATCGCAAGCTGTGGGTACATTACGAAATTTTGAAGTTAACGAATATATTCATTTGTATTTCTTTTAATTAGCTTTCGATGTGCTATATCAGGTTAGTCATACTATTCATTGGGTTTATGTTTTGGTCTTATTAATCTTCTGCATGCGTTGATATATACTCATGGTGCTGGAAATTTATCCTTATAATTAAAGACTTTACATACCTAATCTATGCTTTCGCTCCCTCTCAAAAGTTGTCCATCTATCACACTATTCTTTGTAGAGCTTGACGACATTCACCACACAACAATTAAAACACGAGAGAAGTTGAGCGTCTGTTGTGTGGCAGAGAAGTCATTTAAAAAAGCTGAGGTAATTATGTAGCAACAGGAAGCAGACAGGACGTAGTAGTTGTTTGGAAATAATTTATTTAGAACTTTTCAATTGATAAGTAGACTTTAAAATATAACTTGTCCATGGCCTAAACCAACGAGTTCAAACCAAGTTCTACTTCACATATAGGGTGTTGACCTGTATTATATTGGTTTATTTTCTAAAGTTATAAATCTACCTAATAGATTTCATTTTTTCGTTCTTTCACAGCAGTAAACCTATCTTGGCAACAAACATATGTAGCATGTTTCGATGAAAATATGTGTCATTGAATAAATACTCATGCAACATAATCATTCTGTCAATAAGACATATCCATTGAATCTCTGGACAAGTCAGTACCCAACTTGTCCGCATCACAACAATCCTAGTATGAAAAGTTGGGCATGTGTAATTTCACGCATTTATTTCATTACGTCGTAATATTGTGAGATCATACTAATTTATAACACAAGTGTTTGTCTATATTCATACTTAATTCCAAAGCATACTTCTGTCTGCCAAGACAATACCGTGGCCAAAATCTGTATTCTTATGTTTATGTATAAAAAAGCTAGATATATGAATGTGTAACGAAAAATCTCATATAAAGTCGATAACTAACATTTGTTAACACATTTTGTTCATAGTTATTTTTCTTTACGCCTAATCGGTTTAAAACTTTGAAGTTTACCAACGAATTGCCTTGACGTTGACCATTTTTATTAGAACATTCAAAAGAAAACGACTATGTTCTATATTGTGCATACTTACATACATATGAATCTTGATGGTGGACTCAGTAAACAACCAGGACAATTTAAGTATGATATGGGTCGGGAGAAATGTGGGAAAAGAGGGACAAACCATATAAATTCAAGTGCAGTAGCTTTGATTTTGAATATGACTGATCAGTTGTGTACAAATGTACCACGAACTAATTACTACGTATGAGCACATTTCATCACAACATAAGTAAGGAACCATCAGTATATGATTGTAGGACATATTAGTGTGGGTCTCAACGTGCATGAAAGCTAGTGTTTGCGTTGGAGCCATCACTGAAGTACAGATGTCAAAAGTCCAATTGTATGTGTTAATAATTGATTATGATACAACCATAATCGTCAATACAGATTGAAATCTGAAGAAACTCAGTTGCATAAATCATACGAACTTGTTTTGTAAAATTCTATGCTTCGCTCTTTAAGAACAATATAAATAACTATCACATTGTTTAGAATGAAGTTCATTTATAATACGCTCAATGTTTCACGCGCTGTTGGTTCTTTTTTTTTAAACCTGAACATGTATCTTTAATGTTGTAATACATTGTAATTGGTAATTATACACTTGTATCTAATGACTGTCTTTATAATGAAGTGACAAGCATGTCTTTAGCTTAAGTAAAGAATGTTGTATTGCATTCGCTAAATTGACCATTCCCAGCTGTGTAGTCTGTGATAGAATACATCTCACTTTGTGGATCAGTCACACATTCGTCAGTATACATATGAGATTTGTGTTGTTAAATCATATTGATTTCCAGTACAGTTGGTATATAAGTAATTGTAATGCAACAGTTGTAGATAGATGTGTCGGATGAGGCCAAAAATAAAAAGTACTGTTTCGGATCCCTTTTGAGGTTATTAATACAAAATTAAAATATATATTTAAAAAAGTACTGCGCATCGTTCTGTTGATGCTTTAACTATTTGCAGCACACATATTACTCACTGTTTTGATCTGTTCTCATTCAAAAAATCTTTAATTGTGTTGTAAAAGCGCACTCTTTGTGTAAATATTTTATAATGTCAATTATAGATGCAACTAACAAATCTTAAATTATACGGTTTCATGTTATTTTAACACTGTTGTCATAGTTAAAGTGTAATTGTAAATCTTAAACATTTTTTGTTACGAATCACTCGTGCTATACATAAATAAATAAAACATAAGTATTTAAGTAAAGTAAACTGTGTTAAAAAGGAAAAAGGAATTATATAGTAATTCAGTGTGTGTATTGATAGTTATAACATATTTAAACACAAAACATATGGTAAAATAAGTATATGCATGTACATGTCTTTGTAAACTGATTGTTTGTTCATATATTATAACATGAATTAAATCATTGAAAGAGGAAAAAAAAATGTTTCAACCTGCGAATTAATTGTTTGTATAATTATCCCAGATATCGAATAAATCATGGACACTTTTCATTATGTTATTATGTCGGGCATTAAAAGGAACAGTCACTCTGTTTTATCGTCTTTAAAATTGAGAACTATTTCTGTCTCTTACTGAGACAACTTCTTGATAGTCACTGACTACTTATGCAAAATGGCATGAACATAGCTATGTCTTTTTGATGGACTAACGCCGATTCTTTGCATTCGTTTTAAAAAGGAGCTCTTTAATGACATTTGTAATGAAATAATTATAAGATTAGATGTTTATTTCTAATATTAAATATTATACGTATCCAAAAGCCTTATAACATATGATACATAAATTGATATCTCATCAATTATACATTTTACAGTTGCTTATATAAGTTTTTGCATTCCCTTATATGCTGCAAATAAATTCCGAGTTTCCAACACGTGTCATGCAAAACGTGTGCCATTTGATATTTTTTAATCAACAACTGCATGTTCATATTGATTAGCAGACAGTTGTAAATCACAACTTGGGTTGGCCAATCACAAACAGAAATAACCAACATCTAAATTAAAGAAAATTAATAAGTAATCAATGCCGATTCGAATATTATGTTTGACTTTTTCAAAGCGACTGTCTGATTGTCGAAAATACACTTGTTTAACTCCTTACCTCGCATCAACTTAAATGATTTTGATTGCTTTTACTTGTACCGTGTTTTAGATATCACGATAAGGGTTGTTGAGTCAAGTGTTTTATCATAAATGCCATTGTTAAAAAGGCGTCTTTTCTTTGCAATGTCATGTCTAAATACGACGTTTACAGATAAACTCCATCTTACAGTGAAGGGGCAGGCGGAGACCAAGGTATGTAGACAATATGGCGTTTTGGTTAACAGTTAAATCCGTTTTTTTTTAAATAAATTTAATCACAATCCCGATGTTGCCACGAACGATATGAACACTGCTGCTGATAAATGCACGTATTATTATCATAACGTCAATAAGAAGGTGTCGTATATTTACATTTCAAATATGGAATCAAACTCACATACTGAATGAAACTATTTCGAAAATTCTATAAATTGGTTAACTCACACACATAAGATTCAACGTCATAAAAGCAGCTCTTTCATAAATACACCTTAAATATTACTGCGCCATCAAAAACGTCGATGTTGCGAGAAACAACAAGGATTTTCTTCTCAGACGAACATGTATAATATAAGCCATGTCTGATGCTCCGAAAACGGGTATCGGTCGGTTTGTTGTGTCAGGTCGGGGAGCAGTTTCTGGAACGACGCTTCATAATTGCAACCAACGGAACTGATGTAAATGTCAGTGTAACAATGTAATACTCAGATTAATAAATAATTGATCTCCTTTGGCATGTTATTTTAAAAATCAAAACTCATAAATTGTGTCGCATACATAGACCGATGTTTCTCGAGAAATTAAACGATAATTGTGGTATTGTATGCAGAATATAATTCACGTATGGTTTCTCAGAACGCGACACATATGTAATAGAATAGATATTAATGTTTTGCTATGTTGATATCTCTCGAGTCAACCGTTTAAATTGTATCCAACACGATCGGCCTCCGGTATGTATATTTTTACAATTTAAAACAAAAACATAGACACGTATCACAGGTATGCTTTCTTAAATAGAAATGCTTTGGTATGTAACTAGAACTGTTTGTATATACAAATACACTAGTCCAGTTAACATGCATCGGTTCCTTTAAGGCGATTGATCTTTTCTTGTTTTAAAATCGAACAACCTAAAGACATTTTAAACACAAATTTCGGTGTGATATTTGCAAATAAATGCACTGCTAGAAATGTTGTAATCATTATGAAGTATGAAAACAATTTTAATTGTAACTTTTATCAACAAAAATCTAATTAAACAAAGGCACACACAACACAGTACACATCGTTTGAGTACCGTGTACACTCACATAAATAGAACAGACCCATGCACACATTCAACACTCGAAAAACTTTCGCTTTTGTCATACCATGTAAAATGAAAATGCATGTGTCGGATCCATTTAAGAGATATAAACATATAATGTACAACATGTAAATACATGCATTGCCAATCTCATTTGAGTCGATCGTTTATCTACAAATCAAACTAAAACCTCCAAACAATACATTATGACTTAGATTCTTCGTCATGTTAATACAACAACGATGCTGTCACTAGGATGCAATAAATCGAGCAGCAACGACTCCAGTCATGGCCAGGAACGTCAGTGGAACGGTTGATGTTCGAGCCGAACCGTTACGTGCGCCAGTTGTGTTTGAAGTCGTGGTTATGGCGGCTGCTGAAGTTATAAACAGTAAAGTATGTACTGAAACTATAGACGTTAAAACTGTTAACATAAGATATTTACAGTAGACATAAAATCCTTTAGCGAACTAAACGGAAGTACTTACTTACTTACGGGTATTTAGGTTTTGCTGTTGCTAATGTGTAGGACTTATTTGAGGATGTTTGACTAATTGTCACGTCCCGAAAATTAAGGATCGCGTCCTATAATACAGTTTGTCGATTGCTCATAAAGTGGAAGATTCACTTTATTTATATACGAACGTCTTTTTAAAATGCAACGAAACAAATGGACTATAAATGTCATAACAGCGATTAAATGCTCATGTCGCTAATGTCATAAAGCAGACATAAATAACTCATGAAAACGGTTTTTGCAAATGAGATATTTATAGGTTTGTATTTCTTGAAAAGACGCGTTTTCTAAACACATTATCCTTATCTGTCACTCCAATTTGACAAATGGGTAGCGCAAATTTATGAGTTTAAATTATTATTAATATCCAAGTAAAGTGACATCATTCGCTTTTTTATTTGGTAGTTGTTATTTCACAGTTGCCTATACCATATTTTTTTTCTTCAAAATATTTTTTTTTATAAAAATCATAGGTGAATATAAACTCCCTTTAAAAATTACAAAATGTGTATATGCAACAAGAATGTAGAGTTTGTAAAACTGCGCTTGGTCATGTTATTTGACTTACGTGTAGTCGATCCCGTTGGAGCCCCGGATGGTGATGTCGAAGCCGTTGATGTAGATATCGCTACAATGACATCATACTGATATTAAACAACATTTGAAAATGGTTGAATACAACAAACGTACGCACATATGTTAATATGCATATGTAAGTGCCGACTGATCCTTCTCAGATCTGAACAACCGAACATATCGAGTGTTGGTTATTCGTAGCCTTCAAACTACAAAATATTTTACACGATTCCAATTTTCAAAACCACACTCGTAAAGAGTGTATGCTTGAATGTAACAGCCTTATAATGCCATATGCAATTATATAATATTCTTCTGGTTAACTTATTTAAAAATACTACACTATAGTTTCGATGCAATAAAACCTCTCTGATTTTCACATTTACCAATTAACGCATGACGCTTAATCGAAATCAAATGAATTATTGAAACGTCTAACACAAGCGTTATAGGAAAACATAAAATGAACATACCTGGACATTCGTTGATTTGAAGGAAACACACGAGTAGCACCATGCACGCAATCGCGACTGCGGACTTCATCTAGAAAGAAAATGTATTATGCAGATAATTTTAATTCAATTTTGCAAACACGTACACATGTACATGTTATACAAGTTCTAACAAGTCAAAACAAAAAAAATCCTCCATTAAATCAACAGTGTATGCATGAATCGTTTCTGCCTTGGTTCCAACCCCAATTGTCTGTAAAAATGTTAATTTGTTCAAGTACACTACTTTGGGTTATTCAATTGATTTGTTTATTATATGTGGTCGGAATTATTTGTTTGTAAATCTTATTGCGTTTTTAATAATAATAATAATAATAATAATAATAATAATAATAATAATAATAATAATAATAATAATAATAATAATGATTTAATTTTTATTTAAAGCAGATAGACTTTTTAAGAAATACATCAGATGAAATTATAGTATATGCAATTTATATAATACATTTCTCATTTTGAACAAGGTCTTCTAACATAATACAATTTACAACAAATACATCGTATTTCATCTTAAGCAATAAGAACAAAACATAAATAATCATAAATGCATGCACACTAATAATGAAATATATCATAATTAAAAGAACCACACTCTTAAAAACATGCACGCACGCAAGTACTCGACAGGTTAAACTTAATGACCATAACCTTTTAAGTTTTAATTTGAAAGAGATAAATGAAATGGGAAAAAAACAATCATTACAAATGACAGAAATAAAACTACAAATACCATTCATACAAGAACAGTATTCAAACATTAAACTAAGGTAATTTACTTAAAAAAAAACATGAAGCATGTTCAGTTTATTTCATAAAGGGTGGTAGAAAGATAAGCTTTTATTTTTTTCTTAAATGTCATTAAATTGTTTGTTTGACGTATAGATTGAGGTAACGAATTACAAATTTTTGTGCTAGAAAATTAAAATTATCGAATAATAAGAGTGCACTTGTCGTTTTATAAATAAAACATTTCGATTTAAGAATATAATTCAATAATATGTATCTAATCGATCATACTGTATACAATTCCAAAACAATAGACGACGATCAAATAAAAATGCATTTTGTAACCACTGGCAAATTCTTCAATGAAGGCTATTAGTTTACTATACAATAATTGCAAGAATTGTACAGCTGAAAAATCGAATTAAAATTCAAGCTTGAAATTTCAGAAAGTGTAAAACGTGCAATTATTATTCATATATGTCAAACTTTCTCAATGTATTAAATTCCTCTTTTGCAAAAGCTGCAAGTACACATTCAAAACATAGTATCGCCATATACTTGCAACCGAATATAAAATGAGCATTAGGCAATTGATTTGTCAAATAATGACATAATGTTGTGTTGAGCTTGAACAAGAGAATATATATATAAACCGGCATTTCAGCTGCAATTCATCCCTTGTAAAAGTCGATTATGAAACAGCAGTTTCTTATTGAAAATCATTTTATCACTGTGGACACTTAACGTGCACTTTATATAATAAATGTGCACTATTGAATTAATGGTATCCGTTGAGTACAAATACTTATCTGAAATGAATCTGAAAAGTAGCGTCCGACAAATACATTCAGTTGAAAAGATTAATGTAGTTACTTTAATTTTAATTAAATTTCTTATTCATATTTTATTAATTGCTGTTGGATATTTTAAAGACTTATTTTTAAAAACACGGTTAAGCAAATATCTTCATTAAATTTGCGATACAAAATTGTATATTTATCAGTAAAATATGATGACGGACATTTTGTTTTAAACATCGATATGTGTGTCACACAATGCGCCTAGCATAAATATATACTTTAAAATGCCCATGATAGTATATCATTATTTCATGATGCTCGCAAGTCCGAACAGAATGTGTACATAGGACTTAGTTTCGCACAATTACCCCTAACCAACGCAAAAAAAGAAGCTTGTATCGGTACACAATAGAGGTAAAACAATACATAACATTTAACCGCATAATTACAAAGCTATTTATTTTAAATAATATGCCTAATACGTGTTATATTGGTGTTTGCTAATATAAACGCTTAAAGTTGTTTTCATAAATTATTTCAATACGGAATGTCTTTGTGAAACCACTTGTTATTCAAATTTGGAATAATTTAACTATTCAAATTTTAACATACTTTACAAATTAAAGTTTTAACATATTAATCAGTAACTGTTTGCACAGTATAAAAGTACTCACATTGTATAATGTCGGCTTATCTCAGTATCTCAGTGAGGTTTCACTGAGGACAACCCGTGTTTAAATAGGGTTCCGTCTCCATGAAAACACGGATAAAAACAAAATGCAAACAAATCTTAACATTTAAAGGTAGTTGATCAGATTGTCGAATGTGTAATGGCCGCACAGGTACATATTTGGTTGTCATTTATTTACATTACGTCCACACTGATATTTGTGTTTAAATGATCCTTTATGTTGAATACAAATGAGTGTCATATGCATGAGTATGTTCAATATATACACCTTAGTATTGTTGTTGGTTATTTGAATTACTTTTTTTGTTCCAAAGTGGTGACCCCAGTTGTGCGTGTTATGTATATCGTATACCAAGACAAGACTTACTTGTTCAGAAATCATTAACTCAATTATTATTAAAAACAATCTTATTTAGTAACTATTATATTAAATACTTACGTTAGCGGTCGACATAACTCCCTAATTGCGAGCTTAAAAATTACATTGCAGTTATTTCAATGGTCGTATTCTTTTTCTTGCGTGTTTTTGTTTTGTTTGAAAATAAACAAATCGTATAAACTGACAATTATTTGCCTTTAAACATTGGTTTGTGTCTACATGTATATCTTAAATAGTGTCGTATGTGAAAATAAAAGGCGTTTTTTATAACTAATAATATATTTATTTTATTGATATACTTAACATACAAGTTTTGTACCAATTGCAAACCTTACTACACCAGAGGTAATGAAAAACTGAAAACCCAATTAAGCACGTAATGGTGTTGGAAACAAGCCTTTAAATTGCATGCAACGCCCTCATCGTGCATGTGAAGACCTGAACAAAAAGAGGAAGTGCTCAAACCGGAAGAGCGTAATGATTAGTCATACGAACTGTATTGACTGTAGTTAAGGATAACGTCAGCAAGAGAATGAGTAGGCGCGCTGATGAGTATATTTTATATCGTTATACTCAATGCTGATTAGTTTTAACGGGTTTTTCCCCCGAACAATTAATATTTAAATAAGCCAATGATACATGTGTTTACGATTGTTTCAATACCAGACAAAACAGAACATTGTGATTTATCATGTTCTTAGCCTTACGTAAGATTTGATTACTGTATATTATTTTACTACAGTGGTACATGCAACGCATTGGATTTCCCCTGCTTCTAAAGTGATTTTCTGTCTCGAGTGACTGTACAAAATTATCTTCATTGTGGGCTGAACGTGCATGAAATTACTTCTAAAACATTCATGTATTGATATGTTCGTTGATAATACTCAACTGGTCACTTTCCTAAAATATACAACTTGTGGATATGAACGAAATTTCTGTTCGACTAATGTATTTTGATAAAGCAAACACTAAAATACCAGCACATCAGGTGAGACATTCCTGTGTTTATACACTACTTTGGTACCAAAACTCAAATTATTTACATAAATTGGTCTACACTGATACTTATTTTGTTTATATTTCGCATAATATAACCAAACTGATTCCCGCGGTTGGATACAGGCAGGACTAACCGTCGCAAAAGAGTCTTCTATAAACGTTTAACAGTTTTCATTTAGTGAAATTGCAAAGGCTATGTACATGAATGTTAGTTACCGGATCGGCAGTCGTTGAAATACTTTTCAATAGATGAAACATAATTCTCAGTTGATGTAACATGCCACTGGTGCATTTCGAGGTCATAGGCATTTATCTTACACTAAATCGACTTAAATGATTTAACAATTTATATGTGTAAGAGTTTAATATTATTTTAAGTATAAGTAAAATCGATCAAAATGGAACATAGAAAACTTCGGATAAAACTATAGCCAAATGGTGAATAAATAACTTAGCATGCTAAAAGTGGCAAACAATCCTCGTACACTGCAATCAATTTTTTTGAAGTTAATTCAAGTGAATGCATGTCCAAATGCTGCAATATACCGATAATAAATATAACACATGAACTGTTTAATATGGGAGATACTTGTTATGTCTAATGCACTTTTTAAAAGCTCTTAGTATTTCTTAAGCACATATTCAACTCTTATCGCCGATGTTATTTGATAACGTTTCAGATTCAAGTACAATATCATATCAATCATCTACAGGGAACTTGAAGCAATCGAACTGTCTGACCCACGCAAGGGTTTATTTCAGTTAATTACACACACGATAATATCATGTGCAGATATGCTCATGAATTATGATTTCTTTTATTAAATGTTGTTTACTAATAATATTAAATACGATATAGAATTTTAAAAAAAAAGAACAGCATGCACATTATTGGCGTTATACTAAACAATTGAGAGAAATCGTGTACACATTTTAATTATTCAAAATGCTAAGAGACGGTGCAAGACGCATTTTAGTATAATAAAGTAATTGCCTCTTATCATTCGGCTGAATACTACGGGTAATCTGAATCTTTTAAGGGGAAATAAAAACTGTGAGATTTTGTAAGAAGCCTTTCCTTATTAAACTTGTTAAATAAAACATTTGGTTCCACACCAAAAGAACTTGAAGTCACATTAATATGCGTGGTTTTATATTTACTGAATCATGGTAAGGAAACCAAAACTTGCTTGTCTTGAAAAACTCAAACTAGCTTGCCAAATTCACATTATAATAAACCGCCCATTTTACGTTGTTAAAATGTTCGACAGTCTAATTACAAGAAATAACTGTTCTAACGCGGTAAGTCCAGTCTTATTCACTTCAGGTTTATAGTGGTTTTATAAACATAATTGATACAAACACGAATGTAGATTAAGACGTTGCAATGTTTGTTACATTAAACAGGTTTCACTCAAANAGGTAACATATCGTGTTACATAAGACGAACAAAAGTAACGTATAAGAAAATTATAAATTTAAGCGTTGTATAAAAAATAAAATGTGTTTCCTTTCGGGTTATAACCGTAAAATAATTGTCTCAGTAATGTGAGAAGTTACACATTTCACAGGCTCTAAAATATGTATGACTAACTTAACAGAGAACATTAGTTCACGGTAATACAATCTTAAAAATATCCTCTATGTATAAATCGGCAACTTTCCTTAGATAGTGAATTCATTTTACATATAATATATCTGTAGAAAAATCACGCATGGGTAAGCGTACTATTAAACAATAGATGTCGATATATGGTCTCTACTGACTTCTCAATTGTTCTCCATCACACTCATATATGGATTTGGCGCTCCGTTTAATACAACATTAACAAGTGCATGATATTTGTCAAGAATTCCTGTAGCAGCTATTGCACATGTAGGCATTCACAATGACTATTCGTCTCGTCTTTTCACCCCTAAAGTTAAATAGAGTTAGTGAACTGGACTCCTCATAATCGTGTGTCTGTCTGTTACAGTCGTCCATCCGTCCGTTTTTCTTTCTGTCGGTCCGTCTGTTTGTCTGTCTGTCTGTCCGTTGAAAGATTAATGCCATACGAAGTTCTCCTGCACTTTCCAAAATTACACAATTCACACTTGCATTATTCATTATAGCATGTATGTGAACATGCGCAATATGCATAACCTGTCGATATATATAAGTTACTTACTACATGTCGCCTCATTGGTGCAAAAAGGTATCATGTGTCTTCTTGTTTCAAAATCACATGGTGCAATTGTGCACCAATGGAACGATATTACAGCATGCCGAGTATGAAAAAACTCGTCATGTAAAAAGCTCTTAGTAATGGTTAATTTTGCTTTTGATTGGCTGTGCTTGTTAAACCATCGCAAATACTGATGTACTGTATTGTTACAATGTTTGCACTTTTGCACCGAAAGCAGAGTGCTCTGTCTGTTTGATCAACATTTTACGTGTTTGTAATTTACACTTATATCTACTTTTTCATCGTCGATAATAGCGTTATTTATATGAATTTGCCATCTGTTTTTGATTTTTAATTCCCTTAATCGTTAAATACCCGCGAACACTCATTTCCATATATATTCATGCGACGCATGAGATGCCGCTTAAGAAGATATTTGCATGCAAAATACGACGTGATTTCATTTGTAACAGTATTCTTTATAGTTTCAATTTTGCAAGAAGACACATTTCTGTAATTTAAGCACGCAAAAATAACTGCACCACTAGGAGATTCTTCCACGGTGCTATAGGCCGGGTTTTTCGCATTCATTTGAAAGAATTATAGAAACCTTCTGCAAGACAACTCGCTTTTAAAAGAATGGATTATTCAAAACTAGCACAACCATAGGGCATGAAGTGGGGCAATATATATGACCATATATCATAGAGTGCACAATTAAATAAACATAGTACATATGGTCGAACAATATTAAAATCATATAACGCGTTATCTCGTTCACGCAAGCTGATTGTTCTTGGCAACGAATATCAAAGGCATGATAACGACATAAATAAAACATGCACATTTCAAATCTGTAAGGCTGTATGTTTTGACGAGTCGAATTTTTTAAATCTATGTAGTAATTTCATAACACTAAATAATGAAAATAATAAGACGGAAGATGTTATAAGTCTACCTAATGTTTTTAACGTTTTTTTCTAACACCGATTAATATTTTGAATGCTATGCTATTTGCATGGAATTGTTTTTGCAATTGTCTTGTTAAACTGTAGATACAAGCGTTATAAATAGCATTATAAATTTAAATTAGCCTCTTTTAAAGCTTTTACATTTAACAAAATGCGTGAAAGGGCGTGCGGCGTAATGTTTTTGGTATAATTAAATCGAGCGTGAGTGAAATCGTTTTGCAAAATGGTTTATTTTATGGAGCACATTAAATGGTAACCCATGTATAAACTAATACATGCCATTTATTCAATTTGTAATTTATTAATCCCAATTGTGTATTGCGGGAATAAATGGCATATATATGATTGAGCCATTAACCTAAAATTTGTACCAAAGGTTAAACTCTAATATTATGTCAATCAAATGTAGGTATACACTTTCCTTTGTGTTGAATATAGTGTGCAGCTTGTCAATTATTGAAGTCATAAAGCAAATGAACAGAAACAATCATTTTATATTTTTCGACAAGTGTCAAGTGAACGCGTATGATTACAATTAAAGCCAATACATATCTGAACTTTATTAACATAAATTTCATTCATTTGTTTTTGCTTAATCTTTTTTCACTTGACATAATCTTTCTCACTTGATATGAAACACACGTGTTATTGCCAATTAAAGTGTCAAAGTTCATTGGCAATCCGGCTTTATTGGCAATCCGGCATTCTGCCTTTGGCCAATGACATATATACCAGGGCAGGGACTTACACAATAATACAATTAAAACATGAGCAATTATGACAATCAATACAAATAATATGTATGACTATTTAAATAAAGTTATGTTAATTAACATGAAATTATACAAAAGCTTAACGATTTAAATTATCACATCTAAGTTTGAGCGCTTCAACCAAAAAGTTTGCAATGCCTTTTAGCATAAGAACAATTGTGCAAGACTTAATTAATATGTATTAACTTATGGAAGGTCATGATATTCTGATATTATATTTTACACGTAATTCTTTATATAACGGACAACACAATAAACAGTGGTATTCAGATTAACAAACATTCTGGTTACAGAGTTTACACTTGCGTTTTTCTCGGGACAACCAACTATATCTGCAAACATCTATTTCAAGACAATTGGAACTTAATGGAAATTGGCCTATTTGGATTCTTAACTTTTAATTAGATTTTCAATCAAGGTATGTTCATATTTGAAGCTTTTTTATATTTTGTAAATGTTAAGTAGAATTCCATTTTGGACTGGGAAGCTTAAGTATCGCTCCATTCTTGAACAAATTGGTCTTTCATTCTTTGATTTACCATGTAAGCAATGTCGCAAGTGAAATCAGATGTATAAAGCATAAAAGATAAAACAAATAAGAACTAAGATACTAAATCGATGACTACGGATTATCACATCATCAAAGCAAATAAATGAGAAACCAGGAAACCGTCATGAATTAAATAAATTGATTGATTTCATATGTTTTTAAAATAAACGAAACATAATTGGAAACGAATGAGACGTTCTACTACAATTGATACACTTGATCTATTTATGACCATATACATTTACATTTAATTGAATACCATAATGCCATTATATCATACACTATAGTTTATCATAGCAATGTTACTGTTAGCGAGCATGAACTTTGTTTATTGGCACTTTAACGATGATTGGCAAGGGCAGCCATCGAATAATACCACAATAACCATAACGACGATTTCATCTAATATCTTTCAATACGCATTATATTGATTAATAAAAATTCGTAAATTAGATATCTAGAAAACACGCTACTCTCAGACTGAAAACGGTTTACGTTGTTCTTTTTTGCGCATATAATGGCAATATAACGTTTTTCTTTGTGATATTGTTACCAAAGCAGACTTTACATCCAGTGTTTGCGATATTTAGTTCCACATGTGATATCGTTTTGCACGTCACCTTATGTTTTATATAAGACGAAAAAAGTAACTTTTGTGATTTTTTTGTATATAGAAGGCGTTAAATACAATGAACATGTGTTTGCCTACGGGATATAACTGTGAAATAATTTTCTCAGTTAAGTGAGAAGTAACACATTTCACTGGCGCTAAAATAGTTATTCTAACTTTACAGAGATCATTATTATTTTGTTTCACGTTTGATATCACCTTGCACGTCGCATATTGTTTTATATATAACGAACAAAAGTAACGTATGTGAAAATAATAATAATATTAAGCTTTAAATAAAAAGAAAACAAATAGCAAGCGTTATTGAAGGGTGCATTGCGAAAATATTAAAATTTAGTGCGAATATCAGATACCAGCGTAATGGAGACCAATAGACGAGTCGATAGGGAACATATTTCGACATCGAACTTGAGATCTATTGTTTAATATTCCGTATTATATATAAAATGCAATCAATATCTAGGGAAAGTTGCAGATATATACATAGAGAATATTTGTTAGTTTCCTTTTTATTACCGTGAAATAATTGATTCTGTAAAGTGGACAAATGAATATTTTCACGACCCGCTTATCGCGAGTAAAATGTTATACAACACAATAGGTGACGTACCATGCGATACCAGGCGATATCAAACGTGAAACAAGATATACGAATAAACTGGTTGTCAAGAATGCTGTTGTTAAAATATCACAAAAGGAAACACTCCAGTTGTCACAATGCGCAAAAAAAAAAAAAAAAAAACTTTTAGACTCTGAATAGCATGTGCTCTAATTAACGAATGGACAACAGTAATCAATATACTACGTATGAAAGACATTTGATGAAATCGTCGTTATGAATATTGGCTGATTAGTTGATAGGTTCCATAGCCAATCATCGTTAGCGTGCCATTAAATCAAAGGCCTGCTCGCCAACCGTGCTATTGCAATGATAAGGCTATAGAATAGAGTTAAGTAACAATTATTAGAGATAATAAATGAAAAATGTTTATAGGTTTGATTATCAATTGCAGTAAAAAGTCTCATTCTTTTGCAATTATGTTCCATTCATTCGAAATCCATAAATAAATAAATCAACTTATTTAATTAATTGCGGTCTCCTGGCTTCCCATTTATTTGCTCCGACGATGTGAACGCTTTTACGGGTTATCAGGAGTCAGCAATTTCGTATCTTACATCTAATTTGTATGCATTTATTGGCAATAAAATCGACGTTTTTCTCCGTGACGTTCATATATTGTGAGACAGTTATTTTAACTGCGAGAAGCTTTCGCATAAAGAAATGAATGGCATTTATCTAAATAATTTTGAGGAATTTATTGGCTCGATGGTAATCATACGCGTACACTTGACAATTGTCGAAAAATATAAAATAATTGTTTCTGTTCATTAAAGCGAAGAAAATTGTTTACATACATTTGATTGACATAATAATAAGGTGTTATCTTTGGTACAAGTTGTGGGTTAATGACACAATCATATATTCGCCGTTTATCCCCGCATTGCAGTACACAATCGGGTTGAATACATTACACATAAAATAAACGGCATGAAGTAGTTAACGTTAACTTTAATAATATTTTATTGCATTTTCTTTCATACATCCGTTCATACAAATATACATATGGTGCATAGTGCATGGGTAGATATACTACAAATTGATGTTATCGAATGTACAGACAAAGAAAAAAGGGTTGGGTCACAAGTTTTAACAACATTAGATGACGACCCTTCCCATGAAGTAGTTTATACAGGGTCACCATTAAATACATACAACGGTATAACATGAATGTTCTCCATTAAAATAAACGCTTAAAAACAAGATTCCACTTATGCAGGTTGTAATAACGCTATAAACATTACGCCTTTTTACAAATTGTTTAAATTTAAAAAACTTTATGGGTTAATTCAAATTTATAACGCTATTTATAACGCTTGTTTCGACAGTGGAACAAGACAATTAAAAAAAGGCATGTAAATAGCCTAGCATTTAACACATATCATTCGGTGTATAAACAAACCCAATACAACTTTACAAACATTGGGTAGACTTATATCATCTCGTCTAATTATTTACATCATTTAATGTTGTGAAATTACTGAGTTGATTGACATTCCATTTGTCGTAAACATACAGTGGTACAGATTTGAGACGTGCATGTTTCATTTATGTCGTTATCATGACTTTGTAACTCGTTCCCAATAATAAGTAGCACTATATGTTATATGGTTATATATATTGCCCAACTATATGCCCTATGGTTATACTTGTTTTGAATAATCCGTGCTTGAAAAAAAGAAATGTGTCTTGCAGAAGATATCTATAGTTCTGTCAAATTCATGCAACCAAGATCGGCCTATAACAATGTGGAAGAGGTCTTGCGGTGCAGTAATTTTTAAAAAGGGCAAACATTGAAACAATACAGTTGGAGACTTTAATATAGTTTCAATTTTGCAAGAAGACACATTTTCTGTAAATTTAAGCACGCAAAAACAACAGCACCACTATAATCTTCCACAGTCTTTATAAGTATGAATCTTTGTCGCATGGATTTGACAGAAGCATAGAAACGTTCGTCCAGACATTGATTTTTCAAGCATAGATTGTTTAAAACTTGCACCACCAAGGGACAAACAATGTACTAATGTTAAGCCATAGAACATAATAATCGAGTAGTGTATGAACATAAAACATATCGTCAACGAATATCATAACCATATAACGAGTTAGTTATCTCGTTCCAAAAAATAATTATTAGTATTGGGAACGAGTAACTCTAACATGGAAACGACATAAATAAACCATTCACATTTTACCAATGTACCACTGTATGTTTGAGACAAGTTGAATGTCAATATAAGCAGTAATTTCACAACATTAAATAATATAAATAATAATATGAAAGTAGCGTTAAATCTTCCCAAGGTTTATAACGTTTCATTATATTGTTGTTTTTTAAATACCGAATGATATTTTGAATGCTATACTTTGAACATGTATGTTGTTTTTGCAATGTTCTTGTTCCACGGTCGATACAAGCGTAATAAATATAGCACTTTCAAGTTGAATTTTCCTCTTTTATAGACTTTAACATTAAAAAAAGTTTGAAAAGGAGTGTAATGTTCAAAGTATACATGCATACTTCAAATCGTTAAAGCCCTAATAAATATACCAATGAAAACAAAAACCAGACGCAGCAAAAATAGCCGCCACGGCTGATGCAAATTCAGTAATTCATACCGAAGATGTCTACTTATATTACTCGTCATCATGTTCATGCAACAATATGCATAAAACCCAATGCGCAGAGAACGACAGCAACATTGCTGTTTTAGGAAACGATTTACATACATAAAATATCATGTTCTTATATCTTCATCAAAAATGTACACGAATATGTTTTGAACATTTATTACGTAATACATAATAATATAATGTTTTGTTTGTTTCTTCTTTAAGACGAAATATTTCGTAAATGTAAATACTGTTCGACTAAGTTACGTTTGTGTCCATTATATTTTGCGTTGATTTGCTCTGACTCCACTTTCCACAAAACATTTTATGTAAAGCTCGATTGAAGAGCAAACCTCTACCAATTGCTCTCAGATTGGCCAATATCATTCTATATATTTTGTTTGGACTTAGTATGATAAGTATGTCCTTATGTAATACCGAATTTTATTTCACGAATGCTCATAGATAATGATGGGTTCGTGATAGGCCACAAACACATCGAAAGAGTGAACATATAAAGTTTATATTGTCACATACGTCGAGATATACGAATCAAGTTTTATTGCACTGCTATGTGTCTATACGTTTATTGCACTGCTATGTGTCTATACGTTTGATTGCACTGCTATGTGTCTATACGTCAAGTTTTATTGCACTGCTATGTGTCTACACGTTTTATTGCACTGCTATGTGTCTATACGTTTTATTGCACTGCTATGTGTCTATACGTTTTATTGCACTGCTATGTGTCTATACGTTTTATTGCACTGCTATGTGTCTAT
>VMBQ01001660.1:41988-101482 GCA_007657795.1 Dreissena rostriformis | reverse complement strand
AACCTATGGTTCCCAAATGAAAACCACGGCTTTAGTATTAAAGACGCGTAATTCTGAAAACCTAGGTTCTCATGAAAACCTATGGTTCCCAAATGAAAACCACGGATATGGCAAGCAGTTCGACGCATAATCCCAAGAAACTAGGTTTTTCATGAGAACCTAGGTTCTCATTCTGAGAACCTAGGTTCTCATGAGAACCTAGGTTTTCAAATGAGAACCTAGGTTCTCATGAGAAACTAGGTTTCTAATTGAGAACCTAGGTTCTCATGAAAACATAGGTTCTCATTTGAAAACTTGGGTTCTTGAAGCCATTTGCAATCTTCAAGCGATAACCTAGGTTCTCATTCTGAGAGCCTAGGTTCTCATTGTGAGAACCTAGGTTCTCATGAGAAACCTAGTTTCTTGGGATTATGCGTCGAACCGCTTGCCATAAACTGGTGTTTATTTAATAAATACCTTACAACATAGAGGAGTTGTGTACATGTTTTAATTTGTCCTGAGTTCAAATGCTTAGGAATTACACCCGACTGTCTTAAGATTAATAGAACGAGAACTAGCTGTTTATTAGTTGCGTTTTCTTACGATTATGACATACATGTATACATATGTGGACATTGTGTATTAAGACTTAGTTTGAACAATTGCGAACTATTCCACATTCTTCTTCTCAGATTTGGAATTTCTTTTTGTCATTTGCAACGTCTGAGAAGCTCAAGCTTATTTGTCCTAAATTAAAATTTTTGTAACTATTAACATAAAATCATAATTGTACATCGAGGGGCTATAATGGCTATTATGCTTCAAGCGTCCCGCATAGTTCCCCACAAGCTTGCTCATCCCGCAGTCTTATCAGGATATTCACTGTCCAATATTAAGTCCCGCAAGATTTCGGGGTGTCATTCGTGGACATTAGTTTTCATAATCAAAGTATACGGATGCAAAGGCATATTTGAAGCTACACTGTTCGGACTTTTCCTAAGGCCCTTTCTCGGAAAACGCGGGTCAATTTGTAAGGAGATGCTTGTAAGAAACTCAATCTGCAATGTCTTACCAATATAATAAGAAGTGTATAACCATTTGGCTGCGAACGTTTATGATCGGACATTAATAAATGATGATTACGAAATTACGTTGTTAGTTTTCAAGAAATTACCGCAGATTACAGCGTACGAATGGCATTTGACATGCACAAATCCTCTACTTTGCTGCAAAATAATTGGTTTGATTATGTTAATGACAAGTGCAGTGATATCTGCCAGAAAACAATTATACGATCACTTAAACCACTAATCAATATCTTTGACGCCATTGGTCAAAATAGAAGAGATGTTTAAAAGAAGATTATGACATTTTGAAAGTAGTTAACATGTGGTAAAATGAATAACCAACAACTGGTTAAAAAAATAGCAGAACATGCGACGCCAAGAGAAATACAATGTATTAGAATTACGGTACCAAATTACAACGATTGTCATATCATGTGTCGCTTTTCTTACATGGGTTCGTAATTCATTTAGTCACAAGCAATGAAAAACAAGTCTAGCGAAAATGTTCTTTTTCTATTCATGACTTCTTGTGCATAATGGGCATGAAGTTCGTGTTGGTCAATAATATATGCAATCTATCGGCTCCTAAGTTATTATATGTTATAGACAGTGTTATTTGTCTTGCGTGTTGTCTTTTTTCCTTAGGATTGTTATTAACTTGTAATATGTGTAAACATTTGACATCAAGGATTACAAGCAAGAAAATAGTTAAATACTTAGTGAGACTACTAAAAATTACTACATCATTATATTAACAATCGGAATACTTAGATTTAAAAAAACTGAATAAAACCGACAAACAAATACATTGCAAACACTGTGACATGCATCAAATTGAATCTGCCTATGGAGCTCTACAACCAGTACAATCCTATACCTCGAATAGACTTGGACTCAAAATTTGAAATAATATGAATGCCATAAAAATTAAGCTGTATAAGTGTGTTGTATGTTACTTTTGTCATTAACTTTAAAGCAAAGGCAGATGATTTAAATATGACCATACCAAGTTACGTCTTCACGTATTCATTTACAGTATAATTGTCAACGGATTACACAATCAGCGGATCGTTTAACTAAGTTTGTAACGACATGCATGAATATGAGACCTCTTAAGAATATTATATGAGATTGCCTCATTGGACCGTCGTTGCTTTGAATTATCAATACATTTAAAGGCTTAAACAGGCAATATAGGCGGCACGGCCGAATACAGTATTTAAAATTACTTTGTTTAAATTCACATATTTACTGTAAACGCTGGTTTTTGGTTTGTGTTCAGATTCTAGTCCAAACACGAATTTAATAGTACAGTCAAATGTTTTTAAATCAAACACATGCGTGCAAGGATTATGTGATGTGTTGATAAATCACTAGCTTCACAAAACATGGTTCTAAGCTTCGATGCCTCGTTACACCCTTACCATTTCTCTCATATGACTTTTAACCAAGAAGCAGTGCGAAAGATGCTTCGTATAGGGGATTCAACGCGCTAAAGTCTTACCGATATTAGAAGAAGTGTTTAACCGTTGGGCTGCGAACGTTTATTTGAGGATATTACTCAATATGATTATGCAATTACGCTGTAAATGTTCATAAAATTACAGCAGATCACAGTGTGCGTATGGAATTCGACATGCGAAACTCTTTTGCTTTGCTGCAAAATAATTTGTTTGAAAATGTCAATGACAAATGCAAAGATATCTGGAGAAAACAAATATACGATCAGTTCAACAATCCAAACAATAACTTGCCCGCCATAAGTGAACATTGAAGATATGTTTAATACAAGATTATAAACTTGAAAAAGAACGCGAACGAATAAATAACGCCAAACTGGTTAAAGAATTATCATAGAACATGTAATGACACAACAGAGAACATTTTATAGCCTTAAGGTACCAAATAACAACGATTTTCATATTATGTGTCGCTAATCTTACGTGGGAACATAATTAATTTAGCCGCACATAATGGAAAACGAGTCTAGGGAAAATGTTCAATTTCTATTGATGACTTCTAGTGCATTATGAGCATTACTTACGTTATATCTGCCACGTATGGGTTCCCTATGTTCTTATTGGATGCACAGTGCGTTACTTTGTTATCTAACGTGTTGTCTTTTTTTCCGTAGGATTTTAATACAAGCATTTTTGTTAAAATCTGGCATCGAGCTTTGCATGCATTATAACGTTTTAATACGTAGTGTAAAAAGTAAACATATATTAATAGTTTAATTAAAAATCGGGATACATAGATTGACTAAAAAACGCTGTATAAAACTGACAACAAATTACATGTCTAACAATATGACATTCATCACATTAAATCTGCCCTATGAACGCTAAATACCAGTGCACACCTATGACTCGAATAGGCTTGGAATGAAATTTTGAAATAATATGAATATCATATACATATAGCTACATTAGTGTTTGTAGTTTTATTTTATTTTTGGTAACAATAAAGGTTTAGCCGCCTAACAATTCAAACAATGCTATATGTTTTTTAATATTTACATAAACTGATGATTCAAATATGACCTTACAAAATTCCGTCATTACGTATTCATGAACAATACCTTTGTCAACAGACAATACATAAAGCGGATCGTATATCGACGTATGTCAAGGCATGATGTATATTAGTGACCAATGGGGAATATTCTTTTGCATTTCCTCATTGAACCGTTATTGCTTTGCATTATTTATACATAAACAAGCTTAAAAAGAGTATTAAATATTACATGTTTTATTAACATTCTTGATAATAGTCAAGAATCGAAATTATAAGTATAGTAAAATGTTTTTCCATCACCCAAATTTGCGTGCAATAAATATGTGCTGTGTTTATAAAGCTCTAGTTTTACAACACATGGTTCGAACCTTCGATGCATCGCAACACCCTTACCGTGTCTCGTATATGACTTTAAATCGAGAAACAGTTTCAAAAGTGCTTAACACAGGGGACTTAAAGTCCATGATAAGCTCCGGAACAAAGCGTTTTATATTTTTCATTATCCGGTCTAACACACACAGGTGTGTGATCGAGTGTTTTCACATTCTTCAAAGTATCGACCATCATCTGGGTAAGGCATTACCCAATAAGAAGACCACTTCCAACCGAGCGGGTCCCCAGGTGACGATAGGGGGAAGACCTTTAAATATAGTGACTAGCTATGAGATAAAAAATGCCTTCCTGGACAAACAAACAGCTCCGGACCAAATTGGCGGTGTTCGACCCCTCTTTCGTTCCCAATTGTGCGATCAAGAGGTGCGATGTTACCGTCATACCCATTGATCTCTGGAAACACATGCTACCTGTGCTCACAGGGGGGTGAGTAGGTCCTTAGACCAGGAGTTACGTTGAGGTGACCCTGACATAAACTCGAGTCCTGAAGACGGAGGTAACAGGCTGCACAACAGATTCTCACAAACAATACAGAAGCGAAACACATCCAATCAAGATACTGGGACTTGAAAAAAACGAGAATGGTGCTCGCCCTGTGTAGTCTCACCAGGCAATTGCAGTGCAGCGCTCCGTGTCTAGATGGAGATAACCCCCAGGTAAGGGTGGCCCTTTTAATTCATCCCGTGAAGACGTTCTACTAGACAAAAACACTTCAACCTGAACTAAAGAAAAAGCCAGTATACAGATCATAAACTTGAATGCATAAGAATGTTCTGCATGTTCACAGCACCAACACCTGCTGCATTAAAGGACCTCACTTCAAGATCAGTGTGTACTAGGTCTTAAGAAGCTATTGGCAAGGAAGGAAGAATGAAGGATTGATGATCATTATCAGGAACAACCTGAACGCCAGCGAACTACACGGAGGATGCCGAGCACATCCCCACCAAGATCACCACCAAGAATAGAAAGTTAGAGCTGGTCAACTGCTACTGCCCCAACGTCAAGATGCTATCTCTAGACACCATCCATGTCCTTGACATTGGTTTCCTCATTGCTAGATAATGATACAGCCAGTACCTGAGTTGGGGATATGACACAACATGCAAGAGGGGAGAAGAGACACGGGATACTCGTCAGCGAGAAACATATGATACTCGTCAACGAGAAACACTGTATACCCGTCAACAAAAAACACCTGATACTAGTCAACGAGAAACATTTGATACGCGTGAACGATAAACACCCGATGCTCGTCAATGCTCCTGCGATCAGTACATAAGGCTTAAGCAGTGCCGCGCTATGATTATTGTTGAAATACGACGGAGCTTAACTGGTAAGTGTATAATTTTTTTAAATGGACTACTAATTTTGAAATGACATCTTTATAAGTGATAAGAATTTGACAATGTACGTTGACTTGAACCAAATAGTGAGTTGTCGACGTTTTTTTTTAAAAACTTAACATGGCGGTTTGTAAAAGGTTTTATTAAAATTAATTTATTATCGTATTAAATGTGAAACTAATTATTGTGTTTCTATTTTAAATAAACTTAAATCTGTATTTGAGAAGAAGAATGGTGGAAAGTTGTTTGTTTTATCAGTATAGTTTTCCGTTTCGAAATAAAGAGTACCGATTGCTATTTGTAGGGGGCTGGGCGATAAAAACATTTTCATTATATTAGGCAAGACAGTTGATGCATTTTGTGAAAATGTAACTACTGAATTGCTATTTTGAGGCTGGTTAAAAAGATGAATATTACACAAGTTTTGCTTTATACCTTTTCCGTAAAAAACACTTGCATTGTAACCTAAACAATAGTTGCATAATCAAAATATATTATAGACGTGACATTGTTTAGTCAAATTCGTTGGTTTGTATAGCACGTTGTGTGTAAATGAATTCCGTTTAAGGTATTTCGGAGAGGCAGTAACAGATGCATACGGTGCTCCTTTTTTGTAATTGTGTATAATTAATGGAAAACATTCATGAAATGCCGTTATATTTAATTAATGTAATAAATGGCGACTCCGTATAAACTACTACTTGCATTGTTCATTATGGTGGAAATATGATTGTGTCATTAGCCTGCAACTTGTACCAAAAGTTAAACTTAAATATAATGTTATTACACTGGAACTATAAATATTTTGTTTGCGTTTAATATAATTTGCAGCTTGTCCATTCTTAAAGACCCACGTAGAACAACGCAAATGAACAAAAACAATTGTTATTTTATCTTTAACGACAAGTGTCCAGTGTACGCGCATTATAACCATACAAGCCAATGCATACGTCAACACTTTTTGGATAAATGTCGTTCACACGTGTATGCGTATGCTTCTGTCAGTTGAAATAATCTTTCTCAGAAGATATGAACGTCACGGAAAAAAACCTAAATTGTATTGCCAATAAAAGATTTAACAAGTAGGGATCTAAAATACAAAATTGATGTTTCTTGATTATCCGTACAATCGTAGGTAAAACATATGAATCCGGAAACCGGAATAAATTAAATAAGTGGATTAATTTATTGATGGATTTCAAATAAATGTAAAATAGCGTTATAAATTTTAATTTGCCTCTTTCACAGCTTTCAACATTTCACAAAATCTTGAAAAAGACATGCAGTGAGCTGTTCATAGTATAAATACACCCTTCATGAGTGAAATCGTTAAATACCAAATAAATATGCCAAAACAAAACCAGACTCTGCAAACTTAGCAGCCAGCGCTGACGGGGATTCAGTTATTCATACCAAAGTTGTCTTCCTAAATAACTCGTCCTAATTTTTTCACGTTACGGTATGCATACAACACAATGCACAGAGATCAGTCTAGCAACAATTTTGTTTTCGCAAACTATTTACATACAAAAACTATGTTATTCGAACACCGTCATCATACATGTACACGAGTTTATGTTATTACTTTTATTATATAATAAATAGTATTCAAACTTCGTTACTGTTAACATGATTTGTTTCTGCCTTAAGACGGAATGTTTCGTAAATGCAAATAGTGTTCAACTTAAAAATGTTATCGTCCATTTTATTTTACGCTGATTTGATATTGAGCCACTTTCCACGTGATATATCATGTGGAAATAGATGTATTCAATTACCAAGGGATTTAGGAGCACACCACTACCAATTGCTCGCCTATTCGTCATTGTCACGCTATATGTTGTTTAGATTTGCAATAAGTATTTTCTAATGTTATACCGAATTTTATTTCACGGTTGTTCATATGTAGTTATGGTTTCGAGAGGCCACAAACACTTTGAAAGATTGAACATATATAGTTTCTAACACATATCGTGAAATACCGTTTAAGTTATCTCAATGCCTATAGGTATGGCTGTTTAGCACAACTAGTTTACATATGCTTATTATTTTTTTTGTACGTTGTAGAAATCAATGGACTTCACGCACGTACAAATGGGTTTATTAATGCTGGTGGCCTGCAGTATGATGACCTGCTATGCATACCCTCTGGACGACGACGACGAGAAATGTACAATCTGTTTCACATATGGCCTGGGCATCGCATGCGACTTGTGCCAGATCAAAAACAGCAATTATCAGTATAACCCTCTGATCCGAGTGTTAAATGCAGCATTTAAGATTAAATTGTTGTTTAAATGAACATTTTTACAATTGTCAAGTGTACGCGTAAAATAACCATAAAAGCCAATTAATACCTCAACATTGTTTAGATAAATTGCATTTATTTGTTTATGCGTGGGCTTCCTTCAGTTGGAATAATCTGTCTCAAAAGATATGAACGTCACTGAGAAAAACATCACTATTATTGCTTATAAAAGATAAAACAAATAAGATCTAAGATCCTAAATTGATGACTCCTGAGTATACGTAAAAGCTCACACATCGTCGGAGAAAATACATGAGAATCCGGGAAACCGCAATTAATTAAATACACGTATTGATTCATTTATGGATTTCGAATGGATGGAAAATAATTGCAAACGAATAGAAAGTTTTACCGCAATTCATAATCAAACCTTTAACCATTTACATTTTTTTAACGCCAATAATTCCATTAAACCCTATACTACAGATTTAGCATAGCAATAGCACGGTTGGCATGCAGGCCTTTGATTTAATGGCAGTCTAACAATGATTTGCTACGGCACTCATCACATAATAACCCAATGACCATAAATACGAGATCATCTGTTATCTTTCATCCGTATTATTTCGATAACTGTTGCCCATTTGTTAATGAGAGAACACGCTACTCCCAAACTGAAAACGATTAACGTTGGTCTATTTCTTTCGCAAATAATACCAATGGAAAGTTTTTCCTTTGTGATATTGTAACAAATCAAACATGTCACCCATTAAATGTGTATATGTTTTGTTTCATGTGTGATATCGGCTAGTACGTCACCTATTGTGTTAAATAACACGAACTAAACCGAGACGGTCATAGTCGCTATGCCTCTTGGAAGGACCAGTTGCACCTTTCTGGGTACAACCGTGAAATGATGTTCTCAGTAAAGTATTTTCTCACTTAACAGAGAAAATTTCACGGTTATACAACGAAAGCTTAAACATATTCTCCATGTATATATCTGCAATTTTCACTAGATGTTGAATTTAGTTTACATACAATATATCTGTCAAAACATTTCACGCATGAGGCAGCGGAATATCACACAACAGTTCTCAATTTCGATATCAAAATATTTTCTCTATCGATTCCTCAATTGTTCTCCATCAATCTGATATCTTACATTTGCACTGTCTGTCTGTCTGTCTATCTGTGTGTCCGTCTGTCTGTCTGTCTGTCTGTCTGTCTGTCTGTCTGTCTGTCTGTCTGTCTGTCTGTCTGTCTGTCTGACTGTCTGTCTGTCTGTCTGTCAATCATACGATCAGTTAAACAACCCAAACAATAACTTTCACGTCATTTGTGAAAATAGAAGAGATGTTTAATAGAATATTATGACATTTTGAAACTGTCTGAAACTGTTCGAAACTTGAAAACACGCGATCCAATAAATAACGACAAACTGGTTCAAAAAATTATCATAGACAATGCAATGCCAATGAATTAGGCTAAAGGTTCCAAATTACAACGAGTGTCATATTGTGTGTCGCTAGTCATACGCGAGTATATAATTCATTTGGCTACACGTAAAAGAAACCAAGTCTGTGAAAAGGTTTACTGTCTATTGATGACTTCTAATGCATTATGTGCAACACTTATGTTATATAAAAAGAGTAAGTTGTATCTTGTTAAATCTATGTTATCAGACCACATCTTGCGTTGAAAAAATTCGGCTCTAGCTATAGAGGACACTGATTTGGGTTAACTTTATTTTACGAAATAGTTTACGGAATTTTCTTTGATTTTGCGTGTTAATGGGGCTGTAACAAAGATGCAAGTCTAGTTAATAAATTTGTGTCACAGCTAGATAATTTAAGTTGGAAATTGAGTATACTTGTTCGAACATAAGTAGGTAAAGATATACGCCATCAGGAAATTGATTGAAATCAAATTGGAAGTAACCAAGGTATTGTGTTTGATGTAATGAAACATCTGCACGGTTTTTGTTGCTGTTAAATTACAACTTTTATTTAAAGGGAAGAGCCAATTGGTTACTTATGTAGCTGAACGAACATTCTACTGCAAGACAGCAAGTTTTCAAATGAGCACAAATGGAATTCAAATACGATAATTTGTTATGATGGATTCCAGGCATTGTAATTATGTCATTAAAGTAAGAGATTATTTATGAGTTTTGCCTTACGCAATAGAAATATTTCTGTTATTTTCTTTCTTTTTAAATGTGTACCACAAATATTTTGTCCCAGATAATGACATGAAAACGACGGCGAGAAGTATTGCCTGTGGCTGTTAGTTGCATCGCTTTCTCCATGATAGCACATATCTTTGTGAAATTTATTCCCATTCTTATAAAGGGTGGTATTAACCTTAGACGTGTACTTAACCATCAGATTATTTGTTCCGCGTCCTTGGAAAATGGGCCGTATGCAATATGCGGCCAGTGTAGCCCCAGACCAGCCTGTGAATTAACACAGTCTTGCCAAGAGCTACCCTTTTGCTCATCAGACATCGAAACCATAAGTGACTTAATAGCATACCGGCAGTTCCTGACCAGACTGCGCATATGACATAATACCCGGTTTTGAATGACGCGGGTCATTAAAAACCATTGTAATTATCAAATACGCCTCTGGTTTATTTTACAGAGCATAATTGATTTTCTCATCGCCGGTTTTATTGTTAATATAGGAAAAATGAAACTTCAGAAACGTTATCAGGTACGAAATTCGTATGAACAGCTGCAAGTGACAAATTTTCACTACCAGGCAAAACACACAACAGTCAACATAAAACAATGAAAGCTGGGAACCTCGTCTCGAAACGATGAGTGCAAGGCACTGGGTTTGCAACAAGTATCGGGTTTATCAAACGTCATACTGCCCAGGAATCAAAATTGCAAAAGGAATGTAAAAACAACAGGCAAACATAAAAACAAGTAATTTATTATGGGATCGCCGTATTGGAACGGTCAATGTAAACACATTGGGTTATAAAACAGAATTAATCGCATGCCATACATCATATTTATGATTTAATCAAAAGCCACTTAAGTGCAAATAGACGTTTTTTCCACTGAATAATATTGCCAGTAAAATTGCTAGTCAAATTTACAAATGTAATTGCAGGGTAATTGTCGTGGAGTGAATAAACAAATAACTAGAACAATAAATTGAGTTGCACAGTTGACGCACTATTCAATTAGAGTAGCTTAAGTAATTTATTACATGAAGCTTAGGGCGCGAATGTAGCGAATGCTCGATTTTAGGAGGTTAATTTATGTCATCACATTTTAAAACAAACCATATGGAAGTATCGTGTCATGCAGAAGTCATTTATCCTGACCACACTCTTACACGCTTTTGTATGAAGTGTTATCGCGCCCTTTCAACATTTTATCTACGTTTTTGCCCATGCCTTTGGGAGATAAAATATTACTAATATTACATTGTTTGGCACGAAACGTCAATAGTAGTCACATCTGGGTAATATTGTATGACATGTCCAATAGGAAAAGCAATTTCTCAAGTTATGCATCATGGCACTTATGCACTATCAGTTGTACCGTCAATACAGGTGTGTGTGGCACACCGTCTACGCGTCGACTCCTTTGCAGGGGGCAAAATGTTGTGTTGTAGTTGAAAGGAGTAAACAATTTATTTCCGGTTGTACAGCACTTTGCAAAAAAAAATATTGGTACAAACAACGCTGAAACATTTTGTCCACTAACGATAGTTTCATTTTAATAATAACGGTTTGTACGGTATGAACGTATGTTAAATGTGTCGTCACCTTTGTTTGTACCCCATGATTAGAGGGATGTATTTATTTATTTATTTATTTATGTGTTTATTTGTTGATTTGTTGATTTGTTGATTTGTTGATTTGTTGATTTATTTATTTATTTATTTATTTATTTATTTATTTATTTATTTATTTATTTATTTATTTATTTATTTATTATTTATTTATTTATTTATTATAGTTTCATCAATGTACACAGTATACAATCACATACATAACACAGTTAAAAATACAGAACATTGCCAATCTAAAAAGATTTACAAGAGACTTTTAATGATAACATGACCAAACTTAGAAACACAATACGATAATCAAGATCCATAGACTATAGTTCATATACACATAATACAAATAAGATCTAAAGTATCCTTGCTAATCGGGAAATTAAAATCTGTCTAAAGAAGGGATGTTAAAACACATTCTCAAAACGGGTGTAAAATACTGGAATTTTTTTGATCAGATCTAAACACAATTTGATTAACAAAGGAACTTTAGGATGGAGCTTAAACAATGTCAGTTGTAAAACAATTGTCATATATGCACTAAAACATGTATCTAGGCATTTAATACTAAGATATGTGTAACATCAAATCCATTAGTTTTCAAGTATTTACACTATGATACAATTTATTACACTACAAATTGTTATTGTGCAATACCAGTTTTCTATTATTCAGTATGTTGAAGCAGGTTTTGGCACTATAAAAAGCTATGTCTGAATTAGATAATAAAAATACTACTTTATCAGTATCAGATAAGGTTACAAAATGTTTATCTAATTCTTCTGCCTTATGTTACAAATCAAATCTAAAAGTTTCATATAGAATTTTTTTTTAACAACACATGCGTCTCATCTTCAATAGTATCTGGACAATGAAAACAGACTCTTTGCTCAACTGGCAAACCATTGTATCTTTCTAACTCAATACCAATTGGCGCAGTTCCACTGCGGAATTTTGCAATAGCCCCCCTGTATAACCTATTTAAGAAAGTGCTATAATAGCCTTCAGTTTAATAAGTGTGTTTGAACGTTCTATATAATCTCAGTTTATTACGACCATTTCCATTTCTAGCATATTCGCGATTAACAGCATTTAACCAATCTTGCTTAAAACTGTCTAATATTTTAGGTAGAACAGAAGCATAAATATCATGTTTTTGTATAGGTATATATATATATTACAAAACCTTTCCAAGTTATAATCTTTTCGCATTTTACAAACTTTAANCATAGATCAAAAATGTCAATGTAATTTTTAACTTAAGTTATTGAGGGGATTGTTTTCTTTTTTGTTTTGACCGTAATCTAATACGCAATTAATGCAATTCAAAAATATGTATGTATTTATTTATTTATTATAGTCTCATCAATGTACACAGTTTATAATCACATACATAACACAGTTTAAAATACAGAACATTGCCAATCTAAAAAGATTTACAAGAGACTTTTAATGTTAACATGACAAACTTAGAAACACAATACGATAATCAAGATCCATGGACTATACTTCATATACACATAATACAAATAAGATCTAAAGTATCCTTGCTAATCGGGAAATTAAAATCTGCCTAAAGAAGGGATGTTAAAACACATTCTCAAAACGGGTGTAAAATAATGGAAAGTGTTTGATCAGATCTAAACACAATTTGATTAACAATGGAACTTTAGGATGGAACTTAAACAATGTCAGTTGTAAAACAATTGTCATATATACACTAAAACATGTATCTATGCATTTAAAACTAAGATATGTGAAACATCAAATCTATTAGTTTTCAAGTATTTACACTATGATACAATTTATTACACTAAAAATTGTTATTGTGCAATACCAGTTTTCTTTTATTTAGTATGTTGAAGCAGGTTTTGGCACTATAAAAAGCTATGTCTGAATTAGATAATAAAAATCCTACTTTATCAGTATCAGATAAGGTTACAAAATGTTTATCTAATTCTTTTGCCTTATGTAACAAATCGCATCTAAAAGTTTCATATAGAAAAAAATGTAACAACACATGCGTCTCATCTTCTATAGTATCTGGACAATGAAAACAGACTCTTTGCTCAACTGACAAACCATTGTATCTTCCGAACTCAAAGCCAATTTGTGCAGTTCCACTGCGGAATTTTGCAATAGCTCCCCTGTATAACCTTTTTAGGATAGTGCCATAATAGCCTTCAGTTTCATAAGTTTGTTTGAACGTTCTATATAATCTCAGTTTATTACGACCATTTCCATTTCTAGCATTTTCACGATTAACAGCATTTAACCAATCTTGCTTAAAACTGTCTAATTTTTTAGGTAGAACAGAAGCATAAATATCATGTTTTTGTATAGGTATATATATATATTACAAAACCTTTCCAAGTTATAATCTTTTCGCATTTTACAAACTTTAAAATTCCAATTTTTAAATGTACTTTTTGCAACACTATTGGCCCATACAAATATCTTCCTATTTAATCTTATGACCCATACAGCTAAATCTATACCAACTTGCTAGTACACTTTTCCAACAATGGTAAGTTATAGGCTTCCAGCCAACATCTCCTAAAACAGCGGAATTTTGGGGTATTTTCCCAACATTCAAGAAGAAGCGAGCAGCTCTATTTGCACTTCACTTATACAGGAGAAATGTTCACAACCCCATATGAAAGAAGCATATGTAATTACTAGAACAACTATTGACTTGTACAATTTTGAAAACGCTTCATACGGAATACCCCCAAATGTCATTATTCGAGTCTGTGACTGATGTGTGTACTGGTTGAGGCATTAAGAGGGGATATTCAATTTGATGAATGTCAGCGTTGGAAATGTATTTTGTTGACGGTTTTAATCAGCTTTTCTATAATCAATTTAAGTGTTCTGATTGTTAATTTAAGTATAAATATATGTTAAGTTTTCAAACTACGTAATCAAATGTGTTTATGCATTCAATGCATGATGACAGATGTTTTAAATAATAGTTTAATACAAAAAAAGACAACACGTTAGATAAATAAGGAACGCACTGTGTATAAAATATAATACCTTAGGAACCCATAGGTAGCAGATCGTATTGACCAACACGTACTTTATGCCCATAATGCACTAGAAGTCATCAATAGAAAGTGAACATTGCGCTAGACTCGTTTGCCATTATTTGTGGCTAAATAAATTACGAATTTTCGTAAGAAACGTGACACATAATATGTCAATCGTTGTTAGTTGGTACTTTAAGGCTAATACACGATCTTTGTTTTGTATTTGTCTTGGAATTGCATCGTCTAGGATAATTCTTTGAATCAGTTGTCGATATTCATTCGATTGAGTGGTTTAAATTCCGAAATGTCATACTCATGTATTAAACATCTCTTCCGTTTTAACAAATGGCATGAAAGTACTTTGTTGGATTGTTTATCTGATTGTGTTATTTGTGTCTTCAGATATCAACTGAATTTGTCATTTGCGTTATCGAAAACATTATTTGGCAGCATAGTACAGTGTTGTGCATGTCAAATGCTATACGCTTCATACAATCTGCTGTAATTTCTTGAAAACGCACAACGTAATTTCATAATAAACATTCATTAATATGCTAAAATAATCGTTCGTAGCCAAATGGTTATACACCTCTTATAATATCGGTTAGACATTACTGATTGAGTGTCTTACAAGAATCTCCTTACAAATTGAAACGCGTCGTCGTAGAATGGACCTTAGAGCACCTCCGAACAGTGTAGCCCAAGGTATACCTCTGCATCCATATTCTCTGATAAAAATCCTAATGTTTGCGATTCACACCGCGAAACGTTGTGTGACTTCATAGCGGACACAATAGATCATGAAAGACTAAGCCAATGCGCATGCTGGTCTGGATCTATGCGGAACGCATTATTATACCCATTATCACGCGACGCGGCTGAATTATTTATGTTAATTGATACTATATTTCAATTTCAATTTAGAACGTTTATTTATTTTTCGATTTTTTTTTAAATTAATTTATGATAATTGCTAATTTTTCTATAAACAAGATCAAACTTGACACGGTTTAACTTCTCAGAAGTGGCAAATTACAAAAAGAAGTATCAAATCTGAGCAAAGGACTGTGAAATTCCCAATTTTCAGTTCTTGTTTTCACAATTGATCTCAATACCAAATGTACACATATTAATAATATGCTTACTTGGAAATTAGTTTAATTCAAGTTGAACAAGTGTTTTATTTAGATGAAATAGGATTATATAGAGTATGCGTATTTAAATGCGCGTGTATATGTTATCATGAGCGAAATGTACATCCTTTTCTTTCAGAATGAATAACGGGGTTTGACCTAATTATGATACAAACTGAGAAAGACTTTGAATGCAGATTTCTTTGGTGTTCCAAGACCATCTCTAGCCGCACCGAATGCATGAATTTCCATTGCTGATATTTGGAATCGAATTTTATCGCAAAATTAAACACAATATCACATGCATAAACAATCATATGTGTCCACGTACAATCGTAATATGTACTAAATTTCGTACTAGGCAACTAGTTGCAAATGGGTAACGTTATTTAGTTCTCAGGCACGTATAACTGGGCTCCACCATTATTTAGTTCTCAGGGACGTTTAACTGGGCTCCACCATTATTTAAGTCTTAGGCACGTATAACTGGGTTCCACCATAACCTGCCCTCAGGAATGGGTGGTAAACAGGAAGATATGGAGACCTACTGGGATTTGACACTCGGATCAGAGGGTTATACTGATAATTGCTCTTTTGGTTGAACGCTCCTCTAAAAAATGGATGGAACACGGATCCGCTGCGTTTTTCAGGCGTCGTTTTGTCGATCTGGCACAAGTCGCATGCGATGCCCAGGCCATATGTGAAACAGATTGTACATTTCTCGTCGTCGTCGTCCAGAGGGTATGCATAGCAGGTCATCATACTGCAGGCCACCAGCATTAATAAACCCATTTGTACGTGTGTGAAGTCAATTGATTTCTACAACGTTCAAAAAAAAAACATAAGCATATGCAAACTAGTTGTGCTAAACAGCCATACCTATAGGCATTGAGATAACTTGAACGGTATTTTACGATATGTGTTACCATAGAAACTATATATGTTCAATCTTTCAAAGTGTCTGTGGCCTATNATATATTACAAAACCTTTCCAAGTTATAATATTTTCGCATTTTACAAACTTTAAAATTCCAATTTTTACATGTACTTCTTGCAACACTATTGGCCCATACAAATATCTTCCTATTTAATATACTATGACCCATACAGCTAAATCTATACCAACTGGCTAGTACACTTGTCCAACATCTCCTAAAACAGCGGCATTTGGGGTATTTTCCTAACATTCAAGAAGTAGCGAGCAGTTCTCTTCTGCACTGCACTTATACAAGAGAATTTTTCACAACCCCATATGGAAGAAGCATATGTAATTACTGGAACAACTGTTGACTCGTACGATTTTGTAAACGCTTCATACGGAATACCCCCAAATGTCTTTGTTTTAGCGATCAACATTCTTAAAGCTCTATTAGCAGATTCAGCAACAGTTCTTGCAGAAATAGAATAGTCTAAGTGCTCAGTTAACACAAGACCAAGATATTTGTATGGTGTTACATAGTTAAGTTGAGTGTCACCAATTTTGAACGCAAAGTTTGAACGTTCTACAGATGGATTACGCAAGTGTACAATATTTGATTTTGCAGGATTTACATTCATGGTGTTTGAAGAGCACCATGTATTAAGAATATTTAACATATTTTGTAAGTCATGCTCCTTTTCGGCAATAAGTACTATATCATCCGTATAAAGGAGAATTGGTACATTT
Source organism: Dreissena rostriformis (assembly GCA_007657795.1). Classification (NCBI taxonomy): domain Eukaryota; kingdom Metazoa; phylum Mollusca; class Bivalvia; order Myida; family Dreissenidae; genus Dreissena; species Dreissena rostriformis. The sequence goes on along the minus strand of VMBQ01001660.1, from coordinate 84,298 downwards.
TTGCCATCAATATCCACTTCTTAGCCAGCAGCCTTCGGTTTCAAAGCAAAATCATTTATGTACAACTTGAATAGTAATGGCGACAACGAACAATCCTGCTTTAAGCCAGTTTTAACAGTAAACCAATCAGTGTAAAAGCCATTCAATTTAACAGAATAAAAAACATTTTGATAAATAGATTTTACAGCATTTATTAACTTACTATGGAAACCAAGTTTTGACAATTTTACTAATAGTAAGTCTCTATTAATGGAATCAAACGCCTTTCTGAAATCTATAAAGGCACAGTATGTTGATAAACGGCGTTATTTACGACTATCAATTATACTTGTAAGCGACTGAATGTGGTCAACTGTACTACGACCACTTCGAAAACCACTTTGCCCTTCGTATAAAATACCTCTTTTTGTACAAAAAAAAAATCAATCGTTTGTTAACTAATGAACAATAAATCTTATACACAGCCGGTGTTATAGCTATACCACGGTTTTGACATTGGGTCAATAGGGTTTACTAGTTGAAGATTTAGGTATTGGCTTAATAAACGTTTTGTTCCATAAGTTTGAAAACATTTATTATACAGTTTATGGGATGTTCTAAAAACGCCCCTGATTGAATTGGCTTGTACTCCAATTTTGAAATAATATTAATGTCATAGTAATATAGCTACTTGAGGTGTTATGCTAAACATTACTTTTTCCGTGTTAACAATTTTGAAAGTTAAGCCGTCAATCAATGAAAACAATTCATGACTTTTTCAGCGGTATGCACACAACGCATAACACAATTAGCGTATCAAATATGGTATGTATTATGACTCTTCTGGGTGATATGAAACGGCATGTCCTCTATAAAACCTTCATTGACTTGCATTATCAATACGTTTGCAGGCTTAAAAAGGCAATTCATGCCGCCAGACCAAATACAACATTTACGATAAATAAGTTAAAAATAGTTTAAATGTACATATTCACGGTTAACGCTGTGTTTTGTTTTTTGTTAAGATACAAGTCCATTTATTAGTACATTAAAATATTTGCATCGCACAACGAAAATGTGATCTGTTGATAAAGCTTCACAACACATGGTTCGAAGCTTCGATGCCTCAGTACACCCTTACCATATCTTTCATATGACTTTAAACCGGGGAGCATTTAAAACGATTGGACAAAACGCTCGGTTTAAGTGCTAGAACAAAGGTTTTAAGATCTTTCATTATCCGGTTTTACACACACACAATATGTGTCCTCGATTGTTTTCATATTTTTCAATTTATTAACCAGCATCTGGGCAAGGCAACACTCAATAACGTACTGGGGGGACCACATCCAAGCCCGCGGGTCCCGGACAGGAGGAATGCCCCTATATATAGGATCTCGCTGTGTGGTATGACAGGCCTTCCTGGACAAATAAACATCTCCGGACCAATTGACGGTTTTCGTCCACAGTTCTTTCCTCCAATGAAATTACCCCGTATAAACCATGACAATAAGACGATGCGATAAGGAGGTGCGCAATTAGCTCCAGACCCAGGATATGACTCCCTGCAAACTCTCTCTGCAAACGCTCACAAGAGAGGCGGAGGTCCTTTGACCATGAGCTAAGGTGAGGTAACCCATAACGAAATACGATTCCTGAAAACGGAGGTACCAGGCTGCACAGCAGACTTCGGGACCGACGCGGCTTTTGGATTTTTAAAGGTATTCGGTTTGTACAGGGTTCGTTAAGACAGGTTTCACTCTATTTGAGATTACAGATTTAAACATGGATTTGGAAATAACATTCTCTGAATTATTTGTAGGACGGTCGCAAGTGCGGATCGTGCTTTAGCGTTAATTGTGATATACCTTTTATTTAATTCGCGCAGTCTTGTCAGGATCTTTCCGGTCCTCTATGAATTCACGAAAGATTTAGCGGTGTCATTATTGGAAGTAAAGATTCCTGATCAGAGTGTACGGATGCAGAGGTATATCTTGAGCTGCACTGCTCAGACATGTCCTAAGGCCCATCCTCGGAAGACGCGGGTCAATTTTTAAGATGCTCGTAAGATACTCAATCTGTTAATCTAACCGATATTTTAAGAAGTGTGTAATCGTTAGGCTGCGAACTTTAATTGTTGATTATGAAATAACGTTGTTATTTTTCAAGAAATTACAGAAGATAACAGCTTGTGAATGTAATTTGACATGCAAAAACACTCTTCCTTGCTGCATAATAGTTTGTTTGATATTAAAAATGACAAATGCATTTTGTATATGAAGAAAACAATTATACGATCACTTAAATGATCCAAACAATTACGTTCACGCCATTTGTGAAAATAAAAGGAGTATTAAATACAGGATTGTGATTTTGGAAACTAGACAACACGCGATCATATGAATAACTACAAACTGTTTCAAAACTTATTTTAGAAAATGCAATGCCAAGAGAAATACAAAACAATTATAGAGTAATAGCCTTAAGGTACCGAATAACGATTGTCATATAATGTGTCGCTTTTCTTACGTGGTTCGTAGTTCATTTAGCCACACGTAATTGAAAACAAGTTGAGCGAAAATGTTCACTTTCTCTGGATGACTGTCTGTGCATTATGGGCATAAAGTACGGGTTTGTCAATAATATCTGCCATATATGGGTTCCTAAGTCATTATATTTTATACACAGTGCGTTACTAATTTGTCTTACGTGTGGTGTTTTTTTCCGTATGATTATTATTAAATTGTAATTTAATCATCTGACATCAAGGATTGCATTAATACAACATTTGAATACGTTGTGTGAATACTAAACAGGAGTAAGTAATTATTTTAACAATCGGAATACTTAGATTGAAAAGAAAACGCCAAATAAAACCGACAACAAAATACATTGGAAACAATGTTACATGCATCAAATTATATCTGCCTATTTGACGCTACAACCAGTACACACCTATGACACCTTTCACTTCTTCATATCAAATATGCTTGGACTCATATTTTGTAATAATATGAATGTTATTAAAAATAAAGCTGTTTAAGTGTGTTTAGTTGTATTTCATTTTTGTCATTAACTTTCAAATCATAAGCTGATGATTCAAATATGCCCATACAAAGTTCCGTCGTTACGTATTCATTTCCAGTATCATTGTCAACGAATAATACAATCAGAGGATCGTGTAACGAAGTTTGTCACGAAATGCATGTACGTGAAACCTCGGAAGAATATAATAACAGTTCCTTTATGAGCCGTCCTTGCTTTGCATTATCAATACATTTACAGGCTTAAACAGTTACGGTAAACGCTGGGTTTTGCTTTTGGTTCAGATACTAGTCCAGACACGGATTAATTAGTACAGCCAAATGTTGTGTTTCATCAAACACACGTTGCGTTGCAACGAATATGTGATTTGTTGATAAATCTCTAGCTTCATAAAACCTTGTTCAAGTGTCGATGCCTCGCTACACCCTTACATTTATCTTTTATGAATTTAAACCAAGGAGCAGTGCAAAAGGTGCTTCGTACAGGGAACTAAACGCACTAAAGTCTTACCGATATTATAAGAAGTGTGTAACCGTTGGGCTGCGAACGTTTTTTAGCCCCCTTCTTCGAAGAAGAGGGTGTATATTGTTTTTGGTCTGCCTGTCTTTCTGTCCCAAAACTTTAACCTAATTTAAAGTTTGGTCATAACCTTTGCAATATTGATGACAGCAACAGCTGCACATTTTGAGTGGTAAAATGTCAAGGTCATCCTTTAAGGTCAAAGGTCAAACAACACAATCCAAGGGAAGTAATAAGCTTTAAAGGGAGATAATTTCTAAACCTGCAAAATAATAAATAGAAATTTTATTTCATAGCGGCGCAATAGGGGGCATAGTGTTTCTGACAAACACATCTCTTGTTTGAGGATATTACTAAATTTGATTATGAAATAACGCGGTAATGTTTTATCAAATTACAGAAGATCACACCGTGCGTATGGAATTTGACATGCAAAACCCCTCTACTTTGCTGCAAAATAATTTGTAAGATAATGTAAATGACAAATACAGTTAATATTCGAATAGAACAATTACCCGATCAGTTTTAATTACAATTAATTACTTGCACGCCATAAGTAAAATGGAATTGATGTTTAATACAGGATTATGACATTTAAGAACTTGAAAAAAACGCCATCAAATGAATAACTCCAAACTGGTTCAAAGAATTATCCTAGAAAATATAATGCCATAAGAAATAAAAAACAGAGAGCATGTAAGGTACCAAATAACAACGTTTGTCATATTATGTGCCGTAAATTTTACGTGGGAACATAATTCATCTAGCCGCACATAATGGAAGGCGAATCTAGCGAAAATGTTCAATTTTTATTATGACTTCTATTGCATTATGGGCATAACGTACGTTATAACTGCAACATATGGGTTCCCGAAGTCCTTATGTGATACGCAGTGCGTTATTTATTTGTCTTACGTGTTGTCTATTTTTCCGTAGGATAAAATTTAATTATTATTTAAACATCTGGCATCGAGCATTGCATGTATTAAGACACTTGAATTCGTAGTGTGAAAGTAAAAATATATTGATACTTAAATTAACAATCGGGATACATAGATTGATTAAAAACGCTTATTAAAACCGACAACAATACTCATTTCTAACAATGTGACATTCATCAAATTGAATCTGCACAATATTGCTACATAAGTGTTTTTATTTTACTTTTGTTATGAACTATACAAGTTAAGCCGCCTAAAAATGCAAACAATTCATGATTTTATGATTTCTGTACATACGCGTATGATTCAAATATGACCTGAAACAATGCTGTTTTGGCGTTTTCATATACAATATATTTGTTAACGATTAACACAAAATTAGCGGATCGTATAACGCATATCACGACATATATGTATATCTATTATCAATTCATTTACAGGCTTTTACAGTCCGAATGCAGCAGTTAAGATTAAATGGTTTTTAATGTACATAGCCACGGTAAACGCTGCTTTTTGCTTTTTGTTCAGATAATAGTATAGACCCGAATTTATAAATTCAGTCAAATGTTTTTTTCATCACACACATGTTGCGTGCAAGAAATATGTGATGTTTTGATAAAGCACTAATATCATAACACATGGTCGAAGCTTCGATGACTTGCTATACCCTTACCGTTTTGCTCATAGGACTTTAAACAAGGGGCAGTGCAAAAAAGGTGCCTCTCACAGCGGACTTAAAGCAAAGGAAAAGCTCTGGGACAAGGCGTTTTAAATCTTTCATTATCCGGTCAATGTGTGTGTTCGCCCGTTTTCAAATTCTTCAAATTATCTACCAGCATCTGGACTATGCAACACCCTATAAGGGGATAGGTAGACACCACCCAACCCAGCGGGTCACCAGCTGGCGAATAGGGGGAAGGCCTCTAAATATATTGACTAACAGCTCCGGACCAAATGGCGTTGTTCTGCCCATCTTTCCCCAATGGAATTACCCCATATAAACTATGACAGTATCACCATGCGATCAAGAGGTACGCTGTAACCGCCAGACCCATTGTATGGATCTCTGGAAACACTCGCTCCCTCGGGGGGATTTTGTCATTAGACCAGGAGTTAAGTTGAGGTTACCCTGACAGTACCCGAATCCTGAAGACGGAGGTACCAGGCTGCACAGCAGACCCTAACAAACAAAACCATAGAGCAGCAAAACACATCCAAACAAGACACTAAGACTTGAACACATTGAGAATGGTGCTCGCCTTGTGAAGTCCCACCAGGCAAGTGCAGTGCAACTCTCCGTTTCTCGATGGAGTAAACCCCTAGCCACGGAAAGTACTTTACATCGTCCGGTTGAGCCAGGATAAGTGTCATGATTTCTACTGGACAAAATCCGCTACAACCAGAAAGAAAGAGAAACCAAGTATAAACCTCATTCACTTGATTGCAGAAGAAGTAGCAAACAAAAAGACACAGATAACTTTCTGCATGTATACAAAGTCAACATTTTCTGCAAACAATGAAATTTCTCAAAGATCAGGGGTTACCGGGTCTTAAGAAGCTATTGAAAAGGAAGTGAGAATGAAGTAGTGATTACAATTGTTAGGAACATTCTGAACGCCAATGCACTACACGGGGGAGGCAGAGAACATCCACACCACGATCACGACAGCAGGCTAAACTGGTCAACTACTACTGTTGTAACGTCGAGATGCTATCATTAGACAACATCAATGTCCTAAACATTGGTTTCCTCATCGCTGGAGAATTCAACCGCTAGTGTCAGAGTTGGAGATATGACACCATAGAAAAGAGGAGAGAAGAGATATAAGCGTTGCAAGACGAGTAACACTTGACAGTCGTCAAGGAGTAATATCGGATACTTGTTAACGAGAAATACACGATACTCGTCAAAAAAACACACCTGATAGTCGTCAACGAGGAACAACTGATACTAGTTAACGAAAAACACTTGATACTCGTCAGCGATAAACACCTTATACGCGTCAAAGATCATGTACCAGTACATAAGGCTTAAGCAGTTCCGTGGTATGATCATTTTTTATCACAATATATAGATAAATGTCTTTCATTTGTTTATGGGTGAGCTTCTTCCAGTAAAAATTCTCTTTCTCACAATATATGATCATCATTGAGAAAAAACATCAATTTTATTGCCAATATTAGATCAAACAAATTAGATCTAAGAAACTAAATTGATGACTCCTGATAATCCGTACAANGATAGTTGACAGTTGAGCTAAAGTCAAGATCTAGAATAGACGTGATTATTGTCATTCAATTTTTCGAAGTTAATACCTTTAAGTCATAATCACATAAGTTATATAGTAGTAATCCATTGATATGAAGATTGTTTACATTAAGTAACACAGCTTTTGGAAGCGTTTTTATCACTTTTATTGTAATATTTACATAAAATCTGAATGAACGCAGAACTGACTGATTGTGCGTCACATGTGTAAATCCTTGTCAACACTACCCTAGTATAATTACCGGGAAGCTGGCGGTTAGAAATAACTAACATTGTGTTGCTCTTTTACGGGTTGCTTATTGCGATTATTTGTCTTCGCACGAATAAATTATTGTTTGAACATTTATTTCGACTTGTGTCGTATTTTAAAATGGAAGGAACAAGCGTAACACTTTATTAACAGCTATTTGAAAGCTATAAGTATTCAAGTGGATGGCTAACTTCTAGACGAAAGTTCTGGTGATGTTTAGATTATATACACTCAGTTGTGAAAATATGTCAATTGATTTATATAGTTACATAATATCACCAGTATAAACAACTTCACAGTCCATGAGAAAAGGTTACTGACACCCCTGGGGTGTATCAATAACGGATACATGTTAACGAGAAATACACGATACTCGTAAAAAAAAAACACCTGATAGTCGTCAACGAGGAACAACTGATACTAGTTAACGAAAAACACTTGATACTCGTCAGCGATAAACACCTTATACGCGTCAAAGATCATGTGCCAGTACATAAGGCTAAAGCAGTTCCGTGGTATGATCATTGTTGAATTACATCTGAGCTTAACTGGTGAGTTTATAATATTTTAACATGGGCAACTATATTTGAAAGGGCATTTTTAGTGTGATATGTATTTGACTATGTACGCGGACTTCTACCAAATAGTGTGTTGTCCAAATAGTTCTTTTAAATTAAACATGGTGGTTTGTATAACGCCTTATTAAAATTAATGTATTATCGTATTTTGAAGTGAAATTAGTTATTGTGTTTTTATTTTAAAAACACTAATACGTCTTTGCCGTATTTAATAAGTAGACTGGAGGAAAGTTGATTTGTTTTATAAGTATAGTGTTGCGTATTAAAATAAAGAATACCGATTGCTAGGGGGCCTGAATGAAAAACAATAAAATAAAATACTTGTATTGTAACCTTAACAATAGTTTGCCATTTTTTGAATGTGGGGAATACAAGATGGGCATTGATTTTGTTTGCGATTTTCGCATAATGATGATATTATATCAACGTAACATTGCTAAGTCAGTTTCGTTTGTTAGTATAGCATGTTGAGTGTATATAAATTCCGTTTGAGGTATTTCGGAGAGGCATTACAAGATGGACATGATAGTCTTTTTTGTGTGTAATTTTGTATATTTAATGGAGCACATCCATGAAATACCGCTGCATGTAATTAATGCTATTAACGGTGACTCTGTTTTGAAGTACTTCATGTCGTTTATTCAATTTGTAATTTATTGAACCCCATTTTGTTTTGCATTGCGAGAATAAACAGCAGATACTATACGATTGTGTCATGAACCTGCAACCTGTACCAAAAGTTAAACTTTAACACTATTTAAATCGCATGTAACTACATTTATATATATTGTATATGTGTTTAATATAATTTGCAGCTCATCCATTCTTAAGGACCCAAGTAGATCAACGCAAATAAACAGAAACAATTATTTTGTCTTTTACGACAATTGTCAAGTGTACGTGTATGATAACCATACACGCCAATAAATGCCTCAACACTATTTTGATAAATGGCTTTCATTTGTTTATGGGTGAGCTTCTTCCGGTTAAAATACTCTTTCTCACAATATATGATCATCATTGAGAAAAACATCAATTTTATTGCAAATAAAAGATCAAACAAATTAGATCTAAGAAACTAAATTGATGACTCCTGATAATCTGTACAATCGTACACATTATCTGAGGTAATAAATGATAATCCGTGAAACCGTTATTATTTAAATTAGCGGATTAATTTAGTAATGGATATCGAATAAATGTAAACTAGCATTATAAATGTGCATACGCCTATTTTAAAGCTTTCTACATTTCTCAAAATCTAGAAAAGACGTGCAGTGTAATGTTTATAGTATAAATACACCCTCCATGAGTGAAATCGTGAAATCGTTAAATACCAAAACAAAACCAGACGTTGCATACTATGCAGACAGGGTTGATGCAAATTCAGTGATTCATACTGAAATTGTCTATTTTATTACTCGTTATTATTATTCATGTAACGGTATGCATAACACACACGGCCTATATATCGTCTTGCAGCATTATTGTTTTTGGCTAACGATGATAATAATATAATATCATGCTCTTCGATTATCCTAATCATACATGTTCACGGATATATTTTACTTCGTTTATTATATAATAAATATTATTCCAACTTCGTGAATATTAACACGTTTTGTTTTTGTCTTACCATGGAATTTTTGGTAAATGAAAATACTGATCAACTAAATTTCGTTTTCGTTCTATAAAGTTGGCGCCGATTTGCTATTGAGCCACTTTCAACGAAATGTGGAAATGGGTGTATGCGCTTGCCAATGGATTTTAGAGCAAACCTTTACCTATTGCTTTCAGATTGGTCAATTTTACGCTATATATTTTGCAATTAGTATGCCCTTATGTAATACCGAATTTTATTTCACGGTTGCTCATACCGGTATGTAAGGATGGTTTCGAGATAAGCCACAAACACATCGAAAGAGAGTCATCTCAATGCCTATATGCATGGCTGTTTATATAAACAAGTATACATATGCTTATTTTCTATTTTGTTAGTTGCAGAACACAACGCTATGGACTACTCGAACATACAAAGGGGCTTATTACTGTTTGTGGCCTGCAGTATGATGACCTGCTACGCATATCCCATGGACGTCGACGACGACACGTGTGTGATCTGTTTCATATATGGCCTGGGCAACGCATGCGATCTGTGCCAGCTCGACAACCTGAAATCTGAAAAACGCAGCGGAACCGTGTTCCATCCATTGTTTAGATGAGCGTTTAACGAAAAGAGCAATACTCAGTATAATGCACTGATCCGAGTGTCAAACCCCAATACGTCTCCATATTGTCCTATTTACCACCCATTTCTGAGGGCAGGTTACGGTGGAGCCAAGCTATACGTGCATGTGCCTGAGAACTAACTAACATTAACCATTAGCCACTTGTTACATTGTGCGGGCGTTAGTGCACCTTACGATCGGACGTTGACACAGATGATGGTTTATGTCTGTGATAATTTGTTTCATTTTTCGAAAAGATTCGATACATTCCAAATATTTGCCATGGGATTGCATGCATTCTATTCGGCTAGAGATGGTCTTTGAACACCACATAAATTTAACATTCAAAGTTATTCTCAGTTGGTATCATAATTAAGTCAAAACCCATTTCTCATTCTGAAAGAACATGATTACGTTTCAAACATGCTAATATGTACAGGTGCAATTAAATACGCCGAGGTGTTTGTTATTTGTTGTATATTTGTTTTTCTTTATTCGTCGTTGTTCAATAACATTTATTTATCGTGCACTATACAATCATATTGAATTGAAATAAAAGACCAAAACGTGTACAACTTAAAATAAACTTGTATTTCTTCCAAGTGATTATAAACATATATTAAATAATTATGTGTATATTGGGTATTGAGATCAGTTATGGAAAATAAGACATGAACATTGGGAATTTCATATTCTTCTGCTCAGAATGTAAAGCCACACACCTTATTTGGCATAGTAAATTTAAGTATAAATAAGAAACATATTTTATCTATACTAATTAGAATATATNTTGAAAAATAATAAATTACTTGCTTACTAGGCTGTAGATTTAATGAAAATTTTGCACACTTTCAAATTGCATCTATATGTATTGATTAGCATATACTTCATGTCAAGGTGTGTGGCTTTAAACTTCTTTTTTCATTTACCACTTCTGAGAAGTTAAACCATTTCAAGCTTGTTCTTGTTTTACAGAAAAATCAGCAATTATCACAAATGAGTAAAACATTAAGACAAAATAAAAAATTATCTTCATTTGAATATAAATATAGCACTTATTAACAGAAATAATTTAGCCGCATCATGCGATAATGGGTTTTATGTTTTCCGCTTAGCTCCAGAGCAGCATGCTTATTTGATTAGTCTTGCCAGGATCTATCCTGTCCGCTATGAAGTCAATCAAGGTTTCGCGATGTTAATCGCAAACATAAGGATTCCTCATCAGAGTATACGGATGCATAGGTATATTTTGAGTTACACTGTTCGGAAGCGTCCTAAGGTCCATTCTCCGACGACGCGGGTCAATTTGTAAAGAGATTCTTGTGAGACACATAATCTGTTATGTGTAACCGATATTATAAATGTATAGTTTATAATTATTTGGCTGCGAACGTTTATTTGAGCATATTAATAATGTTGATTATGCAATTACGTTGTCAGTTTTCAAGAAATTACAGCAGATTACGGGTTGCGTAAAGAATTTGACATGCAAAACACACTACTTTGCTGAGAATTAATGTTTTGATAATGTAAAATAATGACAAATGCAGTTGATATCTGGATACAACAATTACACGATTAGTTAAACAATCTAAGAAATTACTTTGACGCAATTACATTTTGTGAAAACGGAAGAGATGTTTAATACATGATTGTGACATTTTGAAACTTGAAACACGCAATCAAATGAATAACGACAACTAGTTCAAAGACTTTTCATAGAACATGCAATTCCAAGAGAAATACAAAACAAAGATCGTGTATTAGCCTTAAAGTACCACATAATAACTATTGTCATATTGTATGTCGGAAATCGTACGTGGGTACATAATTCATTTAGCAACACGTAATGAAAAACAAGTCTAGCGATAATGTTCCCTTTCTATTGATGACTTTTAGTATATAATGTGCATAAAGTACATGTAAGTGTTGTTCAATAATATCTGCAATCTATGGGTTCCTAAGTCGTTATATGATATGCACAGTGCGTTACTTTTCTGTATTACCTGTTGTCTGTTTTTGACCGTAGGATTTTAATTAAATTGTTATTTAAACATCTGACATCAAGCATTTCATTCATAAAGTAATTGAATGCATAATGTGAATATTAGACATAAGTTGATACTCAAATTAACAATCGGAATACTTAGAATGATACAAAACTCTGAATAAAACCGAAAAAAAAATACATTTCCAACAACGCTACATTTATCAAATTGAATTCGTCCATTGAACGCTATACATTCATCAAATTGAATCCGTCCATTGAACGCTAAAATTTTGACATAATATGAATTTCATATAAATATAGGTACTTAAGTGTATGTTATTTTACTTTTGTTATTAACTATACAAGTGAAGCCACCTATCTATGCAAACAATTCATGATCTTTGAAATGCTATGCATAAGCAAATTAATCAAATATTACCTTACAAAATGCCGTTTTTACGTATTCATTTACTATATCTTTGTCAACGGACGTCACGACATTTATGTAAATGAGACCTGTGGGGAATAGTATATGGCATTTCCTCATTGAAACGTTATTCCCTTGTCAGAGATTTGAATCGTTAATCCATCAAATTTTCAAAATAGCAAATTTTGCCTTAATCAATGCAAATTAACTTCTCTCTGATGCGAAAACACACACACACATATACAATAATTGGGTAACATTTTATCGTACAGAGAACGTACATGCGATAACATAACTAGTTTTAGTATATATCTTTTGATAATATAGCTATAATACTTGTGTATGTTTGTTATCAAAATACTGGACAAGGATTACAATTCCGTATCTTTCAGAATGAAATCAGTTTCCGTATTGAACGGCAGGAAAAAACCAGACTTTTAAACGATGTCATTTGTGCAAGCATCACAATGACGTCACGATGCCTATACATATTCGCGTAGTTCGATATAATGTTAAGGATTAACTATATCAATTGCTGCGTTAATGACTTGAAGTGTTGCTTTTCATTCGAACAATGTATATAATGAATGAAATATTACATGAATGAGTTGTTCGGATGGGTTGTATCGCGGGCTTGTGAAATACAACGTCACACAATAAACTCGTGAGATACGGAACACCACAGTCATGTTATTCCCTATATACCCCTGAAGTCCACATACATGTACACTCCGTTTGTTCACAGAATTTGTAGTATATATTCCGTTCGCACCAAGCGATTCCGATTGTATTGTTATATGCATTGCTTACGACAGAAACTATAATTTCCAGTGGAAGAAACATCATTTACTAATGTACATTTAGAACAAATACTAGAATTGTTTTCTATGAAATGGAGAAATAGAGCTTCAAAGAAATAGCACAGATATTGATACCACATGTATCAATAACGTGATAGATTCATTTCAAGATCAGATTTCTATGTCAGTTGATTTTTTTCGGAAAGCAAATGGACACGCTGAATTGTTGTTTAGAAATTTGGCCGGATGCAATCAAATTATATTAGCCTTGTTCTTGAAAACAACGCAGCTTAATTCAGTCCGCACAGGCAAATCAGGGACGATAATTTCCGCATAAACTGGATTTTCGCTAAGAAGAGACTACCTTTTTTCGAACAATACCATAAACACGGAAAGTGCCATCACTGATAAGCCCATGCGGACTCCTCATTTATTATTATTTAGCAACACAACAAATAAATATGAAAATAACAATGTCCTACATAAAAAGACAAACGTTTCGATCTTCAAGTGTTGATGGGTCTGTTGATAGTATTACATTCATAATTCAAACAATCATTCTGAATTAAAGAAAAAGAAAAAAGATAAACTGTCTGAATTATTGTTGTAATAAATAACCAGAAATAAGAGTGTGTTCATACAGTTAATCACGCTGATTCCACAATATATTATCATATAATGAATTGTAATCCCCTGTTGTTGTTACATAATTATTCACAATGAAGGCTTGCCAAAACACATTACTTTCACTATAATGTATTACTGTGTTGTTTTATTCCGTATCATAATATTTCAAGAGTGATTAATACATGTACTCTGAAAATTGTTATAATGACTGTCTCTGCTATTTTTCATTGGAAGCATTGATTAGGCATATTGAAAGGAATGGAGAATGTGTGATGCATTCGGGCCCAAATGTGATTATATTTTAAAGTGGTGCAAACGGCGAGCGTGTTTTATGACCACCAGTGCTTTGTTTACGGTTACACAATGTAATAACGCTTTTACATAATACGACACAATGGCTTATCCTCATGCATAGTTTTATATTTATTACCCATGAACATTGTTTTCACTTGTTGATGCGATGTCCATTCATCTCCGACATAGTTGATAAATTTGTTTTCAACGTTAAATGTGACGCAAACTCATATTAAGTTTCAGAACATTGGGTAGGCAAGATTTGACACCACATACATCAAGACAGCCCAAGACTTGATGATTATTGCTCTTGTAGACTCAGTGCGGATAACCTTTAGGAAACCATCATGGTTTGAACAAGGGGTGAATGCAGCGAATAACATCAGAGTGTCAATAGAAGTGAGTCGGCTTCACTAAATGCCCATATGGATGATAGCAGCAATCATGCCATCGTGAGGAGTAAGTCATAACCAACAGCCAATGTTAAAGAAAAGATGTCATGTTGCTGATGAAATCAATGTGGATGGATAAAAGCTCAGTAGTATTTTGCGTTGTCTACTGTTTTGTGTTAGAAAGTAAATTAAAAATAAAAACAACACTTTCAACAGTTATTTAAATTGTCTAAAATGTCCATTTTTATCCTACACACTTCCTCATTGGTCATACGTGAGCTGAATTGTTCTGAAACTGAAAAGGTCAGTATCAAATGCTAAAATATAAACACGTGACATTGATTTTTTGTTCAATATATTTTATTTATCCATTAACAATGTTTTGCAAAAAAAAAACGCCTTAACATTATCAAGTTTTTGTTGTTTTATTTTTAAAATCAACAAGTATTATTTTGATAACTGTTATTCATTCGTATAACCTATCAAGAGCACACGCTACTCCGCGACTGAAAACGATTTACGTTGTTCTATTTTTGCGCAGATTATTTCAACGGAACTTTGTTTTTCTTTTTTATATTATCACAGAATCATACTTGACACCCAGTGTATGCGTACATCTTGTTTCATGAGTGATGTCTCCTGATACATCACACATTGTGTTAAAAAGCGTAAACAAAGAAGAAAATGTGTTTGCTTTCGGGGTGTAACCGTGAAATAATTTCCTCAGTAGAGTGCGAAGTAGCATATCTCACTCGCACTAAGCGGCTCGTGAAAAAGAATCACTTTACAGATAACATTAGTTCACGGTAATACAACTAAAGCTAAACAAAAATCCTCGATGTATATATCTACAACTTTCCCTAGATAATGAATCCATTTCACATATAATGTATCTGTTAAACATATTTCACGCATGAGGCGGGAGAATATTAAACAATAGATCTCACTTTTGATGTCGAAATATGTTCTCCTTCGACCCCTTATTTATTCTTCATTATCCTGACACCTGACGTTTGCACTCCGGTTTTATATTTGTGCAATATAACCTTCAAACAATGCATGGTATTGTTAACAAATTCATGGAACTACTATAAAGCATTTTAGGCATTCAAAATGACAGTTAGTCTTTGTACCCCTGTAACTAAATAGAGAGGGTATACTTGACTCATCATGAACGTGTGTCTGTCCGTTCGTTCGTCTGTCCATCAGTTCGTCCGTCCGTCCGTCTGTATGTCCATCTGTCCGTTGTAAAAAAAAGTCATGAGAAGTACCCCTACACTTTCCAGAACTTCAAACTTGTTTGAATTGTTCATTATGGTTGTATGTGCACATATCCAATCATAATTATCCTTTCGATGTGTACATTTTTCTTTTAAAATATTACAATAAGCCTTGTCTGAATGAAATCGTCATTTGAAAAGCTCTAGTAATGTTTAATTGACGAATTATACGATCGTTATAACAATCTAAACAACAACGTTCACGCCATTGGTGAAAATTAAAGAGATGTTTAATAGAATATTATGACATTTTTCAACTAGAAAACACGCGATCAAATGAATAACGACACACTGATTCAATATACATGTATTGTGATATTATGAATATAATAGTCAATAATTATCCCATAAAAAAGCAATGCCAAGAGCAATACAAAACAAATAGCGTGCAATAGCCTAAAGGTACCAAATTACAGCAATGGTCATATTATGTGTCGCTTTTCTTACGTGAGTTCGTAGTTAATTTAGCAACACGTTATCGAAAATAAGTCTCGGGAAAATGTTCCCTTTTTATTGAAGACTTCAGTGCATTAGAACAGAATGCTGGTCTATAATATCTACCAACTATGGGTTCCTAAGTCATTATATTTCATAAACAGTGCGTTACTTATTTGTCTAACGTGTTGTGTTTTTCCGTATGATTATAATTAAGTTAATATTTTATCATCTGACATCAAGGATTTCACGAATAAAAACGTTTGAATACGTAGACTGAATACTAAACATGAGTTAGTAATTATTTTAACAATCGGAATACTTAGAATGAAAAGAAAACGCCACATAAAACCGTCAACAAAATACATTGCAAACAATGTGACGAGAATCAAATTGAATCTGCCTATTGAACGCTACAACCAGAACACACACATGACTCGAGTAGGCTTGAACTCATATTTTCAAATAATATGAATGTCATAAAAAGAAAGCTGCATAAGTGCGTTAAGTTTTATTTTCCTTTTGTCATTAACTTTTAAATATTAAGGTGATGATTCAAATATGACCATACAAAGTTCCGTCTTTACGTATTCAATGACAATTTCATTTTCAACGAATAACACAATCAGCGGATCGTGTGACTAAGTTTGTCACGACATGCATGTATATGAGGTGTGACTACGTTTGTCACGACATGCATGCATATGAGGTGTGACTAAGTTTGTCACGACATGCATGTATATGAGGTGTGACTAAGTTTGTCACAATCTTAACATTTCTCTCATAGGGTTGTTAAACAAGGATCAGTGCACAAGGTGCTTCGTACAGGGGACTAAACGCAGTAAAGTCTTACCGGTATTATAAGAAGGGTGTAACCGTTGGCCTGCGACGTTAATTTCAGGATATAATTAATGTGATTATGAAATTACGCTGTAAATTTAAACGCAAGACGTGGTCTGTAACATAGATTTAACAAGATACATAATGATCGGTTTTTTGTGGGACAATATAGTCCATTTTAATTTCTCGCGACGATATATATTCATACGTAACACGAACACTAATTTGGTACATGAACATGTGTTGAATATATTATGTCACACACAAAATAAAAATAAGCATTTTGTATATCGTCAAATCTATGTTACCAGACCACATCTGGCGTTGGAATGTTGGCTTTTGCTATTATGAACACTTATTTTTATTTGGTTAACTTTATTTTACGAAATATCTTACGAAATATTAGTTGATTTTGAGCTTGAATGGGGCTTTAATTAACACATTCCTTTTCCATTTGTTGTAGAACACTTATGATAATTTAAATGGATTGTATCTGTTTTAAGTAATTAAGTAAATATATAACCACAGATACAATGGTACCATACAATGCAGTTGGAAGATAAGAAGCCGAAGCGATAAGACAGTCTGCGATATAGGGGCATTCAATCAGACCGGATGACAATGGTTACTCGTTATCGCCGCGCGTAAATAGTTTGAGTGGTTCTTTTGCGAAGTTGTGTTTTGACCTTTTGCGGTGGATATTGCAATTCACAAGCACTTTTAGCTTTAGTTTTTCCGTAATAGCTGCATGTTGTTAGATCCAATTAATGAGGAATAGTCAAACAAATCTAGTTCTGCTTTATTGGGACCTTTAGTAAAAGGAAATCATTAAACCATGTCGACTTTTTCGTGCATAATTATTTTTCAATGATTGTGTTGTCAATGTTAGCATTCATGATGTATTCTAGCAAAGCTCGTTGTGGTAGAAGTTGTCATAATGCTATTCTGTTCACTGAATAACTATGTAACATATATAATAACATACTTGAAAATTAATTAGAGTGTGCTTTTATATGTATTGTTAGTTCTAGCCGTACTAGAAGTAGATGTATACAAGAAGTAGTAGAAGTTGTAGAAACTGATCTAGAATTGATCAATTTAAATATTCTAACCAAGTTTCATCAATATTACATAATACATTTGACCTCTAGGGTGGAACCAATATTTTCTTAGATTTTCTTAGATTTGTTCTTCTAATCTTTTGTTTGACCCCACTTGACCCATCTTCGAACATAATGGTCAAATGTCCGTACTTGATTTCGATTCGAAGTTTGACGATATATTTTCTATATAAATATGTTGACAAGGTTTTCATCCAAGATTGAGCAAAATCGGTTTACTGTACGAACGATGCCGGAAGCCGGACAGATCATGATCATACAAACTCATCTTGAACACTATGTGCTCTGGGCAGCTAAAATGAGAGGCGGATTCTAATTTCAATGTTCAATGCAACGAATGAGCTCCAACTTTCCACGAATGTGAAACATTTGCTTTGTGAAAAATATCAGTTGATACAGCTCACCTATTTATCGGTTTATACTATTGGTTGGCCTTAATTTTCTCAAGTTATACACGTATTTACACACACCTGCGAGTAAAAAACTCGCATTTGTCAAATTGAAAAGTTTAAAGTATATGATTGTTCTAAAACAATCTCTACGTAAGGATCACATTGTTATGGTCAGTTTATTAGGAACAAATACCTGAAATCCATTTCTGAAGCCTACCAAAAAGAAACAATCATCATTGTCGGCATCGTAACCATCACCATCATCACCATTATAAACATCATTATCATACTACTACTAACTCAAAACATAATAAAAACCATCATCAGGAGCAACAGCAGCAGCATTGTGAGACATATGAATCGCTTTAGTACTTTGCGATACACAACGATCAAGAAGCGAAATTTGGGGTTGAATAGATAATACGCGTTTTTAAGTGAATAATAATTACATTTTAACTGTTTTATGCATTTACACTGTATCTGTACGTTTAAATAATGACAAAAGATCGGCTGTACCCTGATGAATACCTAGCACCATGATGTTGTTCTTTTCTTAATGAGTATAAACATAAAACACGTGTTTCATGACATTTTCTTGAAACTTGAAACANAGGTGTGACTAAGTTTGTCACGACATGCATGTATATGAAGTGTGACTAAGTTTGTCACGACATGCATGTATATGAGGTGTGACTAAGTTTGTCACGACATGTATGTATATGAGCCCTCTAAAGAATATTATATGAGATTTCCTCATTGAACCATCGATGCTTTATCAATACATTTACATGCCTAAACAGGCAATTCAGGCCGCAAGTCCAAATAAAGTATTTAAGATTAATTTGTTTAAATTAACATATGCACGGTAAACGCTGGTTTTTGCTTTTTGTTCAGATATTAGTCCAGCCACGCATTTATTAGTACAGTCAAATGTTTTTTTTCATCCAATACATGTTGCATGCAACTAATATGTGATTTGTTGATAACTCACTAGCGTCACAAAACATGGTTCTAAGCTTCGATGCTTCGCTACACTCTTAACATTTCTCTCATAGGGTTGTTAAACAAGGATCAGTGCACAAGGTGCTTCGTACAGGGGACTAAACGCAGTAAAGTCTTACCGGTATTATAAGAAGGGTGTAACCGTTGGCCAGCGACGTTAATTTGAGGATATAATTAATGTGATTATGAAATTACGCTGTAAATTTAAACGCAAGACGTGGTCTGTAACATAGATTTAACAAGATACAAAATGATTTTTTTTGTGGGACAATATAGTCCATTTTAATTTCCCGCGACGATATATATTCATACGTAACACGAACACTAATTTGGTACATGAACATGTGTTGAATATATTGTGTCACACACAAAATAAAAATAAGCATTTTGTATCTCGTTAAATCTATGTTACCCGACCACATCTGGCGTTGGAATGTTGGCTTTTGATATTATGAACACTTATTTTTATTGGGTTAACTTTATTTTACGAAATATCTTACGAAATATTAGTTGATTTTGAGCTTGAATGGGGCTTTAATGAACACATTCTTTTTCCATTTGGTGTAGAACAATTATGATAATTTAAATGGATTGTATCTGTTTTAAGTAATTAAGTAAATATATAAACACAGATACAAGTGTTACCAACAATTCAGTTGGAAGATAAGAAGCCGAAGCGATAAGACAGTCTGCGATATAGGGGCATTCAATCAGACTGGATGACAATGGTTACTCGTTATCGCCGCGAGTAAATAGTTTGAGTGGTTCTTTTGCGTAAGTTGTGTTATGACCTTTTGCGGTGGATATTGCATTTCACAAGCACTTTTAGCTTTAGTTTTTCCGTAATAGCTGCATGTTGTTAGATCAAATTATAAAGTTAGAACATGTGTATTTAATTACCGATTGCTTTATGAGGAATAGTCAAACAAATCTAGTTCTGCTTTATTGGGACCTTTATTAAAAGGAAATCATTAAACCATGTCGACTTTTTCGTGCATAAGTATTTTTCAATGATTTTGTTGTCAATGTAGCATTCATGATGTATTCTAGCAAAGCTCGTTGTGGTAGAAGTTGTCATAATGCTAATGTTCAGTGAATAACTATGTTACATATATAATAACATACTTGAAAATTAATTAGAGTGTGCATTCATATGTATTGTTAGTTCTAGCCGTACTAGAAGTAGATGTATACAAGTCGTAGTAGAAGTTGTAGAAACTAATCTAGATTTGATCAATTTAAATATTCTAACCAAGTTTCATCAATATTACATAAAACATTTGACCTCTAGGGTGGAACCAATATTTTCTTAGATTTGTTCTTCTAATCTTTTGTTTGACCCCACTTGACCCATCTTCGAACATAATGGTCAAATGTTCGTACTTGATTTCGATTCGAAGTTTGACGATATATTTTCCATATAAATATGTTGACAAGGTTTTCATCAAATATTGAGCAAAATCGGTTTACTGTTGGAACGATGCCGGAAGCCGGACATATCATGATCATACAAACTCATCTTGAACACTATGTGCTCTGGGCAGCTAAAATGGAAGGCGGATTCTAATTTCAATGTTCAATGCAACGAATGAGCTCCAACTTTCCACGAATGTGAAACATTTGCTTTGTGAAAAATATCAGTTGATACAGCTCACCTATTTATCGGTTTATACTATTGATTGGCCTTAATTTTCTCAAGTTATATACGTATTTACACACACATGCAAGTAAAAAACTCGCATTTGTCAAATTGAAAAGTTTAAAGTATATGATTGTTCTAAAACAATTTCTACGTAAGGATCACATTGTTATGGTCAGTTTATTAGGAACAAATACCTGAAATCCATTTCTGAAACCTACCAAAAGAAACAATCATCATAGTCGGCATCGTAACCATCACCATCATCACCATTATCAACATCATTATCATACTACTACTAACTCAAAACATAATAAGAACCATCATCAGGAGCAACAGCAGCAGCATTGTGAGACATATGAATCGCTTTAGTACTTTGCGATACACAACGATCAAGAAGCGAAATTTGGGGTTGAATGGATAAAACGCGTTTTTAAGTGAATAATAATTACATTTTAACTGTTTTATGCATTTACCCCGTATCTGTACGTTTAAATGATGACAAAAGTTCGGCTGTACCCTGATGAATGCCAAGCACCATGATGTTGTTCTTTTCCTAATGAGTATGAACATAAAACACGTGTTTAATGACATTTTATTAAAAGAGCGACTTGTTTAACGAACTTACTGTATACTTTCAACATTTTATATACTGCAATTTTTTCAAATGATAAGAGATTAGAACACGAGACGACTAAATAATGTATAAAACATTATAAAACGACAGGAAAGATTGTATAACTTAAAAGGCAAACTCACAAATACGATATGTAACTAAACACCATGCAATTTCTAAATAATAAGCAACACAAAATGTTCTGTACGTTGTCACAATGTCTCAGAGCCTCTGCTCTTCCGTAAATTTTAACATAGATCTAATACATCCTACAACATTAATATAAACCACAATAACAATCACACGAATCACGTACTCTTTTTTTAAATGATAATACGTTTTTGCTTAAAACCGGGCCAGCTAACTCAGTTGGTAGAGCGCAGTACTACAAATCCGAGGAACGAGAGTTCGATTCCCGCCCGGCCCTAAAACTTGTTTGAAGATTGATCATGAAATCCTGTATGACAATGCTCACCCTACATCCTATTCAAGTAGGGCAGTTGTCAGTTACTACAATCAATATATGGAGTAGTGAACTCGTTAGCTAGCTCGCGCATGCATTTTTTTATGTGTTTACCAAACTGTTGAAAACAGCAAAACCACAACTAAACAAACACACGTAACTTTATAGGAATGTGCAGCATTGCGAGAACGTGATGCTTTCGGAATCTGTTCGAGATGACTTTAAAACATACATACTAATTTCAAACAATTCATTAAAATAAACATTTAAAATAATGATCATAACGGAGGTCCCATGATTGATTTATTTACGTGAAAGAATAATGTCAATCATCACATTTATTTTACTGAAACCGGGCACCGCATGTCAAATACAATGACAAACATGTTTTTTTAAACATTCAGTCGTTGTTGATGTTTCTGTATGAGGCCGCAGGAGGTTCGTCACTAGATTTCGCGGTTATCCGGGATTTGTCGACGCCGTATTTACCACTTGAAATGTCCCGTATGTAGGTCAGGAATTCAGGGCGATACATGTCTTCTATCATCGTTTCTGGAAGAAAATATTTTCACGTTCCATACTAAATTGAATCGAAACTTAAAGACCCATTTTTACTCAAATTCAACGAAAAACTCGTACAATATTTCGCAAAATAAAGTCTTTATATTTTTTGTTGCATACTTAATTCCATTTTACGATATCTTTTCATACGACACATGAACACTAACATGGTACCTTTTTAGTGTTCGTGTGTCGTATGAATATATATATTTGCGGGAAAATAAAATGGAATTTTTGTGTCACAAAAAAATAAAAACGAGCATTTTGTATCTACAAAAATCTATGTTACCAGACCACATCGGGCGTTGAAATTTCGGCAATTGCTATAGGGAACACTGATTTTTAATTATTTAACTTTATTTTGCGAAATAGTGTATGAAATAGTCGTTGATTTCGAGTAGTAATGGGGCTTTAAGCCTGGCATTTTACCACATTCGGATAGTAATAATTATTTTGCGTTACCTATGACTAGTCATTTAATGAATTTCACAGTTGGGCGGAGCCTAACTTTTCTATTAATAGCTTACGTATTAACATTGGGTGCATTTATATTTTAATAAAACGAGTTTTTAATAAAACGAAAAGCTTATGCAGAACAATCTTACATCAACATGATAATAATATCACAAACGCCCTGTGTGATCGTTGAATAATTAACATTTCTTGAAAAAAAATATATTTCCCACCTGTAATAAATATATTATCGTTCGTTTACACCTAACAAAAAACTTTCTATCAACAACAGACACAATGAATACTGCTGTACCATCTGACCTTCAAACAACAATCAAGACAACCATATGTATATTAGGCGAAGATGCATGTATAGGTACAAATAATATGACGATTACAATACATTTGTTTTCTAACTCAAATCGATGATGCTTATAGCACAAGAAAACACTGTTATGGCCTGATTAAACTCGCGGAAGACGTTAGCAAACTTGTATTCTAATAAGTGTCATCTGGTTAATGTTGTTGCGACATACGTATTATTCAAATGGTACGCCGTACATCCTATCGTCACTTACCAACCACATGCGCGAAAGTCCCCACCCTGGGGCCTTCATAGTCGTCAGGTAGATACTTGCCTTGGATGCAGTCATAGCCTATCTCGTTGTTTATCTTCACCAAGCTT
The DNA here is from genome assembly GCA_007657795.1 of Dreissena rostriformis. Lineage (NCBI taxonomy): Eukaryota > Metazoa > Mollusca > Bivalvia > Myida > Dreissenidae > Dreissena > Dreissena rostriformis. Next base: position 60,472 of record VMBQ01001660.1, on the reverse strand, counting down.
TTTCCGTGGAGATGAAACCGAGAAATAGTTAAATAGTATCTCAAAACCAATCAATACAGACAACGATTTTTGCGTTGTCAACAAAACACCACGATGTGAAAATAAGACGAATACAATTAAAAAATGGCTGCTTCATTTGATAAATTTTCAACAAAAACATTATTTAAAAAGGGATTTTAGACTTTTTCACATTTTGTTATTAGACTGTTATATACACGGAATTGCGAGCGTGTTAGCGATATCTTGAATGTCATACAATACATCGAAAATTTGAGAACACTCCTTTTTCTTATAAATGTATAAGTGTTAAAGAACAGTCCATTGAATATTGTTATTTTTGTTTAGTTTTGTATGTATATCGTATCTAAAACAACAAATTGATGTTGCAACTGCAAAGTGATTGACCTTGCGGGTCATATAGAGCTCTCTTTTATGATTGTTAAAGATTAAACTTTGAGATATAGAGCAATTAGAGTGTGTAAACGAAAATAATAAAAAAGCAGTGATACATAAGATTGTGTGGGGGTGTTCAGGGTTCATTTTAATTGTTTTGTGGACGCAATTTATTTCAACATTTTTGTTAATGTAAATTTCATTGCAAGAGTGTTGACTTTAGCAGCCATTTTCTGTTGAACTGGTCATATTTTGATCACGTTAGATCTGCATGGTGAAGAGGAATTCAAGAGAGTTTCATAATTGCTAGAACCATAATGAGAGTTAGTCCTACAAGGAACTACATACACTAAAAAAGCGAACAAATTGATTAGCAATGAAAGCCGTGTTCTTATTAACTATACTCCGTCAAGAATTAGAACTAGATTTTAAGCTGTAAATTCTGTAGTCCCATTAAAGCCACATTAATACTCAAAATCAACGAATATTTCGTAAACTATTTTGTGAAATAAAGTAAAACCCATAAACAATCAGTGTTCCTTATAGCAATAGCCAAAACTTCAACGCCATTTGTGGTCTGGTAACGAGATACAAAAGGCTCGTTTTATTGTTTGTGGCACAATATATTCCATTTTAATTTTCCGCAACGATATATATTCATACGACACACAAACACTAACATGGTACATGAACATGTGTTGAATATATTGTCCAACAAAAAAAGAGCATTTTGAGATTTTGAGTGTTAATGGGGCTTTAACAATAATTGTGTTACGTGCCTTTATTAAATCCTGCCAGAATGGCAAAGGAACAAAATGCACGTATACCTTTACATGTATAGTTTTAAATAAAGCCTTTAGAAGCTAATGGTAGTCCATGAAAATAAACTGCAAAAATTGTGAAATTGAAATGTAAACTCAATTCGCGTGTTTTTTTTTTTGTTTTATTTTGCCACNAATTCGCGTGTTTTTTTGTTTGTTTTATTTTGCCACAGTGACATTTCATTTGGAAAAATGTAAGGTCTACCTCTTAAGAAAAATCAAAATGACCAGCGCTAGAAGCAAACCATTTGAAAAGTAACACATTTGGTATAACTTATAAATTTAATATTTGACAGAAATCAGTCTATAAAGTACCCGTACCCTGCTCTTCAGTTTCTTCGACGGAAAGGTCGAGAAAATTGCCCAGATGGCGTCGAAGAAAGGCGGTTCGTTGAAAATGTCCATGGACTTAACGCGTATTGGCAGACTTTTCTGTAACAATCAAAACTCATGCGGTTGTACAACACTGGCAATTAAACCGATAACTAATCATTAATTAGAGGACATTGGTTATATTTAACTTATTTTAAGTAAATAACTATTTGTGTGAGTTTCCTATCCTTAGTGCATTTCAGCCTATAAGTATTAAGCGCCGACAAAAAGTATAAATTGAAATGTTAATTTAGTATGGCTTGTGGTTACCAATAGACAAAATACTGCTTTTTACAATCGGAGTGTTTGAATGAATGTTTTAGCATCATGTGGATACGCTTACGCTTACAGTACTAAGGACATACTTTTTTAGTTGGTCAGTATATGATCAATACTAATAACGACACACATGCTTGTTGTTTCCATGTAGATACATGCTATTTGGGAAAAAAGAACTACACATTTCATTACTTACCTGAAAATAACCCGTGAATTCCTTTTTGAATTCAGGACTGTATAAAGTCGTAAATGTGCTCCAAGTGATCCCAGCGTTATTTCTCACGAAAACGAAACCGTTGACTTACGCATGCTCGTTTAATGTTATCCAATCACAAAGCAACGCCCTCAGATGGTACATCTTGGAAATACCCACAGCTTTGAAATATTCCAAATCCAGATTTTCTGTTGGAAAAAATAAAGGCTGAACTAACAATCGATATTTGCAAAACATGAATGCCCCACAGCCCCGATTTGCAACTAATCTAAGTATCAATATGTGTAATTGTTAACAGGTGTGTACATATTGCATACCCTTTTGACATTGAACTTCGACCTATTAACCTCAAACTCTATAGGCCTCGTTTTCGCATCCAAAGAAGCCAACATATGAATGTATATGACCGCAGATGAAAACGTTCTCTGAACATGTGCGGAAACTAACTTAATGTTAAACGCCGATATTATCTAGACCTCTGACCACTTGACATCGAAATCGATAAGCGTCTTCTTTTTATTCCACGTAAAGATCTTGAAAGTTGCATTATTGTTGATCAACACGAATTTGGTTTAGATATTGCTCGGCAACGAAGTCGTGAAACTTCCCAGTTAAAATCCTGTGTGACTTTGACTTTCATCACGAGTAACATCAATTTGCAAGATCGTATACAGAAGCAATATGTAGAGATTGTTCTGAAACGAAATGTTGTAAATTTCATGTTACAATTGCCAGTAACATTGGCCTTTGACATGTTCACCTAAAACTCGGTGGGTTTCTTCCCTTAATCACGTGTAACATACCTAAACATTTAAATGCTCACAGGTTAAGTACAAACGTTCTCAAGGTATTGCGCGCAAACGAAATCGTGCAACTTTCCAATCAGAATCCCCTGTGACCATTAACCTCGCCCTGTTGACCTCAGAATATGTCATCACAAATAAAATACATAGAGGTTTGCATGCTTGTATGTGAAAGCAGTGTGTAGATATTGTTCGCGAACGAAGTATTCCCAATATCGTGTTACAAGCGCCAATGACCTTGACCGTTGACTTTTTTAAACTGAAACTTGATTGCTTTCTTCATTTTATCCCGTGTTACAAACTTACCAATGTGAATGATCGTTTATTGAGGCATTCTTTAGAGATATTGCGATAACCAAAATGATCAACTGACCGATAATCCGACGGACGAACTGGTACAAAGCAATTTACAGTCGCCGCTTTGAAAAGTGACATACATTTCGATTTGCATTATTGACTTTTACACTTTTACACCATGATGATATCCATGGTATTTTTGCTCGAACTAATCACTAGTCCGGACTGAACAGGCAATAAGTAATGAATATTCGGCAAACTATATTTTTTTAGGACTGTTAATTTAACTTTTTACCTGGATTCCCAAATCTGTATATAACATAACAATTATTTACATCGTAAGGAACGAAATGACATACTTATGCATGAACTTTATTTCGAGTCAACTCAATTCTTCGTTCATATGTCTATTATTGTGCAAGTGATTACGGACCAGTATTGCAGTGCTTACCTAACCTGCCGAACATGACAATCCTTCCGTGTTTGTCGCGCTTGGGGCTGGCGTAAAACGCGCTTTAATAAACATCAGAAATATGCGATAATATGGGTTATCAATTTGCGAAACGCGGGGTCGATCCCCGACCCGGCCAACTTGTGTTTGGATTGGTTATGAAAGGCTTTCTGCTCCCTATTCTTCCGATTCAAGAAGGACGGTTGTAAATTACTGGCATAAACATGTGAACCTAAAACTGGGCTAACCAAGGTAAAGTGTGTGTCGGTTAACAGTCCTCCTTGATAATTGCAATACTGTTGAAAACATCACAAACTCAACAAAACAAACAAACAAACGTATGATACTATCGTTACATTCGTAAAACACCTAACAAAGCGAAACACGCCATTTGCATTTGAATCAAATTAATTGTACCATCGCTACTTTTGTTTACATCACAAGACCATATGTCCAACTATTTAATGCAGGACAAAAGCACAAGAAGAGGATACACACACACAATAATACAACTGGTATCACCGTCTCGGTACGGTCAGTGCAAAGTATTGGGTTTCTAAATCGGTTTTTTGGCGTCCATACCTAACACAAGACTAGAATTTATTTAAAAAAACGCCCAGTGTAAATAAAATCGTATTTAAACCTACCCCATTTTCATAAATTTAATGAGTACAGGATCAAACGGATCCTCGTTTGTGAACCATTCCGGCCTTCTGGTTCGCACAGTCCAAATATTCTCGAGTGCCTTCCGCGCATCTAGTTGGCTTAACTTCCGGAACCTCAAACACCGCCACAGGAATGCGAAGTCTGACAATACAAATACAAATTTCCTTCAAAAACCAACGGCAATCATTTTCGAATCAAGCTCAGATTTTACATATTTTGAATGTTTTGGGCAAGTTGCACTATTAGTAATTTAAAAATGTGACTTCAATAGAGTGCAAACTGATTTACTTTAGCCACATAACAAAAACTGCCCCGCCTCATGGCGGCCAAGTTTTACAAAGGACAGGAACCATATTGCATCTGTCTATAGTCTACCTGTCTGAGTTATATTAACAACAAATGTTCAGAGCAAGTTTCATGAACGTTTCGTTAACAAAACATGTGACATCCAAAATATTCACAATCTGCTCCTTTAATTTCACATGGTGACTTTGAGACCCCACATGACCCAGATTTGTTAAACCCCGACCTTTCACAGGATTTTTCTTTCACTTCACAGTGTTACCTAGTTTTTGATCCGATATGACCCAGTAAAGAAATTGGGCGTGATATTATAGGAACATTACATGACCCAGTTTTGAAATCAGCGAAGATCTCATTTATCCTAAATATCTTACCAAGTTTCATGAAGATATGAGACAGGGTTTTTCTTCAACGTGAAATATTGACCTAGTTGTTGACCGAATATGACCCAGTACCTAAATCAGAGATATATTAGGGACAATATAGTTCGAAGAGTGAGCTAGTTATGTTGCGTATAGAGTGTTCACAAGTTTTTTCTTCAATTTGTCCAAGTGAACTATATTTTTACCCTACATGACCCAGTTTTCAACAAGGCCGACATATCATTCGGAAAAATGTTCTTACTCAGTTTAATGAAGGCTGGGCAATGCATATGAACTCTAGAGTGTTCACAAGCTGTTTCTTTAATTTGACCTAGTGACCTAGATTTTAATTTCACGTGGCCCAGTTCGAACTCGGCTGAGATATCATTGGGACAAGTTTTTACCAGGTTTTACGAAGATTTGCGGCGTCTAGAGTATGTACAATCTTTTTCTTTATTTCGACCTAGTGACCTTGTTTTACGCCATTTGTAACCCGATTTCAATCTAGGCCGATATATTATTAGGACAAATCTTCTCAAAAGGTTTCACATAGCAAATGTTCACAACGCAAAACAAGCGACAGACAAAAGGTATGCACACAGACTTATCATAAGAATCTTGTCCTCAGGTGAGCTTCAATATGAAGAATTGAAACTCCAGAAGCTGCAGCAGTATTGCAGTTTTATCATACACACCTCAAAGACATTAAGTTCGAATATTTTTCGAGAAATAGAGTCAAAAGTATGAAATGGTCATATTGGTCGCTTAAACCGACACACTCAAAATGTCCATGAATTGTACTTAAAGGTTTACTCGCTTCGTATTTTGAAAAAGAAGTTACATGATCTATAAGGCCTTTTTCATGTTTAAAGCCCCAAAGTTTTTTTTGTCTTATAATGCCCCAAAAATACCCCAAGAAGTAAATAGTTTTCCCAAACACTGATACAAACAATCCGATCATCTGAATATTTAGATTCTATCATAAATATAAGTAGTGTTAGTGCATAGAAACGACTATATATGAGATAATTAATCGCTTAAACAGACATTTTAAAGAAAATGTATGATGATTTGATGAAAAACAATCCAAAGTAATTAGCAAATCGCGCGAAATCTTTTCTCATTCCAAGGCACTACTACTACTACAACAACTACTACTACTACTACTACTACTACTATTACTACTACTGCTGCTGCTGCTGCTTCTTCTACTACTACTACTACTACATCTACTACTACTAGTACTAGTACTACTACCACTACTACTACTACTACTACTACTACTACTACTACTACTACTACTACTACTACTACTTNAATCGACATATTTGCGTTTATCCTGTGGCACATCACACAAGTGTTTCACAACCAGAAGAATGCGAGAAGTCATTGGAACAAATCAAATCATATCAAAATGTTTTTATTGTCGGTATGAGATAACATGTATATAATATAAGCTATGTATAGCTTTTGACCGACCTAACAAACAGTAGCAAATTGCAACACATAATTAATTCATGGCATACATAAAAAAAGTTATTATAATAAAGCACAATTAAAGCAGTATTCCTATAGCACATTATTAAAATGTAAGCGAAAATATAATATCAGTACTATACATTCAAAATTAAGAGCTGTGTGAAAGTGGCTGATCTTGACCCAAGGAAGGGCCTAACTACCATAACAAGAAAAGGTGTAAAAATGCTGACAGAGAAAAAAGAACACGAAAGTGCCACAGGATAAAAAGAGCTTAAAAGAAATTATCAGATTTGAAGGGAACTGATCAGCAAATTTCACACAATAAAAGCAACAAAATACAACACTGATGAGTGAAAAATAAAATATCATTATAACCGTAACATTTGCGTTATTTGGGTTAATAGGGTTGAATACCGGTAATAAACAATGTTTTAACCCGATATTCAATTAAATAATCATAGTAAGAAAACAACAAGCTCTTCGTAATATATACGATCTATAATTTGTAACTGTACACGGTCTCAAACTATGTGGCAACGACCCGTATGTTAAATAGCGCAGTGGCGTTGCCACCTGTGTTCTACTCGAGCCCTCAAATGAGGCTATCATTAAATTATAAACTCATGCAAATAGATCTATGTAGATGAACCATAAGACTATCAACCAGTAAATAAAACACTGTTATTAATTACGTTATTAATTGTGTGTTTAAAGTATTTACCCTGTTGTACAATGATATTCATTTATATTCACGTTTGTTCCAATAGCTTTTCAGAAGAGTGCACTTTCTGCATTATTGGTTGATGCGCGTGTGCAAGCTTAAGTACACGATAATTGCATCGCGTGCAACCTACTCTTAATTGGTTTTATATTTGCTTGATTAATTATTGTGAAAATCACTCGTTATCCTGATGCTTACTTGTAGGCTAGTCAATCTACAACTATACCTCGAACTAATTGCAAAAGAATTAATATTGGCCTCTAACGATAGCTTACCTATGTATTATGAACTATGAAAAAGTTGCAACTTCAGAACGTTGGGCTAAATGAGATATTAGCGATTATATTTGGTGAATATCGGGTACTAAATACCCAACAATTTATGGCACCTATTTTACACCGTAGAGAGTACTCTTCAACCTCCGTTACAGTTTGCACGCGCCACTTAAGTTTCAACACTCTATGAGCTGTGAACAACCTGAACGCGTGCGCCTCTCTACAGATTACCATGTACTTTTACCAGAACATGATTTACTACTTGATTTGTGTTGCATGCACACTTGGTTTACCTGTCCTTCTTTATGACCTTTATACCCGAGATATAGAACACGGTGGAGAACACACCTCGGGGGAAGGTATAATTGATATGGTAGCTGCGGTTACCTCGAGTACGCTAAACAAAATCAGTAGGCGATATATAACTTCAAATAATTATTGAAGCTCGGATCACCTACTTGGAATGTTCCATGCAAAAAATTGGTGAAATAAAACGGTTAAAGGCAAACGCAAATCTTAAAAAATGGTATACAAAGGTACTTCATGTGAGCGTTACGTCAGTAACAATTAATCCGAGAGAAGAAGCATTTGATATGAACCACGACAAAATCTTAGATGTATCCAAAGACTTAATGCTTTTATAGAAGGAAAGTCTGGGTGACGGATAAACGTTTGCTTCATTGATAGACAAGGTATATCCGACACCCTCGTGTACATGCTTTTGATGAAATTCATTTTTCCCGTTTGGGCAATCTTAGATGGAATAATAATTAAATAATTTAAATCCAACAAACACTTTGAAGCAAAAATTAAAATCAATCAATAGTTTAAGAATCAAAAGCGTCAACTACAAAGACAATACAGTTCATGGTAAAAGGACTAGGTTCAAGAAGCAGCTTATTATAACCTGTCAAATAACAGCAGAGCAAAGCTTGCGTATGGAAATTGACAGGCAAACCCCATCTACTTTGCTGCACAATTATTTTTTTGATAATGTCAATGATAAAAGCAGTGAACACTGAAGAAAACAATTATATGATCAGTTCACCAATCCAAACAATAACTTTCACGCAAATGTTGAAAATGTAAGAGACGTTTAATACAAGATTTTGACATTTTGAAGCTAGGAAACACGCAATCAACTAAATAACGACACACTTGTTCAAAGAATTATCCTAGATTACGCACTGCCAAGAGAAATGCAAAACACAAATAGATTGTATTAGCCTAATGGAAACAAATAACAACGATTTAAATATTATGTGTCGCTTTTATAACGTGGGTTCGCAATTCATTTCGCCGCACGTAATGGAAAACAAGTCTTGCGAAAATGTTCACTTTCGATAGATGACTTCTAGTGCATAATGGGCATAACGTACGTTATATCTGCTACCTATGGGTTCCCTAAGCCCGTATTTGATACACAGTTCGTTACTTATTTGTCTTACGTGTTGCTTTTTTCCGTAAGATTTTATTTAAACTGTTACTGGAACATCTGTCATCGAGCATTGCATGCATTAAAACATTTGAATACGTAGTGTGAAAAGTAATAATATATTAATATTTAAATTAACAATCGGGATACATAGATTGATTAAAAAACCGACGACAATATAAATTTCTAAAAATGTGACAATTATAAAATTGAATCTGCCTATTTGACGTTTAAGCCAGTGCACACCTATTACTTGAATAGGCTTGGAATCAAATTTTGATATTATATAAAGATAATATAAATATAGCTACATAAGTGTTTTTAGTTTAATTTGCTTTTTTATTAACTATGAAAGTTTTGCCGCCTAACAATGCTAAAAATTCACGATTTTTACATTTCTGTACATAAGCGTATGATTCAAATATGACCTGACACAATGCCGTTTTTACGTATTCATTTACAATATATTTGTCAACGATAAAGACAATAATCAGATCGTATAACGCATGTCACGACATATATGTATATGGGACCTCTGGGGGATATCATATTGAATTTCCTCATTTAACCGTCCTTGCTTTGTATTATTTAAGGCTTAAACAAACCGAATGCAGCATATAAGATTAAATGGTTGTAATGAACATATTCACGGTATTTGCTTCTTTTGCGTTATGTACAGATAATAGTGAAAACACGGTATTATCAGTACAGTCAGCTCCGGACCAAATGGCGGTGTTCTACCCCTCTTTTTCCCCCAATGGAATAACTCCATATAAACTATGACAGTAACACCATGCGATCAATAGGTACGCTGTTACAGCCAGACCTATCGACAAACTCGCTCCCTATGGGGGGGTATGTCCTTAGACCAGGAGACTCTAACAAACCAAACCACAGAGCAGCGAAACACATCCAAACAAGACACTTAGACTTGAACACAATGAGAATGGTGCTCGCCTTGTGAAGTCCCATCAGATAAGTGCAGTGCAACTCTCCGTGTCTCGATGGAGTTATCCCAGCTACGAAAAATCCGTCAAATTCGACCTGTTGAGCCAGGAAAAGTGGCATGCTTTCTACTGGACTGGACAAATGCCACATCAACCAGAAAGAAAGAGAGACCAAATATAAACATCATTCACTTGAATGCAGAAGAAGTAGCAAACAAGAAGACATAGATAATTTCTGCATTTATATACAGTCAACATCCGCTGCATACAATGAAATATCTCAAAGATTAGGGGGTACTGGTTCTTAAAAAGCTATTGAAAAGGAAGTGAGAATGAAGTAGTGAAAACCAATGTAAGGAACAACCTGAACGCCAGTGAACTACACGGGGAAGGCAGAAAACATCTCCACAAAGATCACTACCATGGATAGCAGGTTAAAGCTGGTCAACTACTACTGCTGTAACGTCAAGATGCTATCATTAGACAACATCAATGTCCTAGACATTGGTTTCCTCATCGCTGGGGAATTCAACCGCTAGTGTCAGAGTTGGAGATATGACACCATAGAAAAGAGGAGAGAAGAGATAGAAGCGTGGCAAGACGAGTAACACTTGATAGTCGGCAATGAGAAACATCTGATACTTCTTAACGAGAAATACATGATACCCGTCAATAAAAAACACCTAATAGTCGTCAACGAGGAACAGCTGATACTTGTTAACGACAAACACTTGATACTCGTCAGCGATATACATCTTCTACTCGTCAACGATCATGTGACCAGTACATAAGGCTTAAGCAGTGCCGCGGTATGATTATTGTTGAATTACGACGGAGCTTAACTGGTAGGTTTATACTGTTTTATCGTTGACAACTATTTTTGACAGGACACCTTAATGTAATAAGTTTTTGACCTTGTACGTGGATATCTTTCAAAAAGTGTGTTGTCGTCGTTCTTTTAAATTTAACATGGTGGTATGTATAACGCTTTATTGAAATTCATTTACTTTCGTATTTTAATGTGACATTAACTATTGTGTTTCTATTTATTTATTTTTTACCTGTTTGCCGTTTTTGAGAAGTAAATTGATGGAAAGGTGATTTGTTATTAGTATAATATTGAGTTTTGAAATAAAGAATACCGATTGCTAGGTGGGGGAGGGGGGGCTGGGTGAAACAAATATTATAATTAGAACAAGCAATAGTTGATATATTGTTTAAGCTGTAATAACTAGACGGCTGTTTCAGGGCTGGTAAAAGAAGAATATTTCGAAAATATTGCTTGATACGTGTTCCATTAAAACACTTGTATTGTAACCTAAACAATAGTTTTAAGGATGGGGAGAATATAAAATGGACATTGATTTCGTTTGCGATTTTCGCATAATGATAATATAATATCAACGTGACAGTGCTTTGTCATTTCGTGTATTAGTATAGCATCTTGAGTGTATATAAATTCCGTTTGATGTATAGCGGAGAGGCATTACAAGACGGACATGTTGCTCCTTTCAGTTTGTGTAATTTTGTATATTTCATGGAGCACATCAATTAAATATCGTTGCATGTACTTGATGGTGACTCTCTATAAACTACTACATGCCGTTGATGCAATTTGTAATTTATTGAACCCTATTGTGTTATGCATTGCGAGAATAAACAGCAGATATGTGATTGTGTCATAAACCGGCAACTTGTATTTTCGTTTAATATAATTTGCAGCTCATCCATTCTTAAAAACCTAAGTAGATCGACGCAACTGAACAGTAACAATTATTTTGTCTTTTACGCCAATTGTCAAGTATACAAGCATGATAACCATGCACGCCAATAAATACATCAACAATATTTAGATAAATGTCTTTCATTTTTGTTTATGGAAAAGCTTCTTTCAGTTAAAATAATCTTTCTCACAATATATGAACATCATTAAGAAAAACACCAATTGTATTGCCAATAACAGATCAAACAAATAAGATCTAAGAAACTAAATTAATGACTCCTGATAATCCGTACAATCGTTCACATCATCTGAGGTAATACATGAGAATCCGGGAAAACGTAATTAATTAAATTAGTGGATTAATTTACTAATGGAATTCGAATAAATGTAAAGTAGTGTTATAAACGTGAATATGCATGTTTTAAAGTTTTTTTAAATTTCTCAAAATCTAGAAACAGACGTGCAGTATAATGTTTATAGTACAAATACAACATTCATGAAGAAATGAGAGCTGATGCAAATTCAGTGATTCATACTCAAACTGTCTATTGTATTACTCGTCATCATGGTTCATGTAACGGTATGCATAACACACAAGGCCTATATATCGTCTTGCAGCATGATTGTTTTGACATACGATTTAAATACATATCATCCTGTATGATTATCCTCATTTTACATGTACAAGGATATATTTTACTTCGTTTGTTATATAATACATATTATTCCAACTTCGTGACTATTTATACGATTTGCTAATGTTTATCACGGAATTTTAAGTAAATGAAAAAAAAATAATTTAGTAAATGATATTTTTTTCGTTTTCGTCCACTATTGTTTGCGCCGATTTGCTATTGAGCCACTTAAAACGAAATGTGACAATTGTTGTGTTCGCTTGCCAAGGGATTTAAGATCAAACCTCTACCAATTGTTCTAAGATTGGTCAATTGTACGCGATATATTTTGTTTAGATTTTCAATAAGTATGTCCTTATGTAATACCGAATTTTATTTCACGGTTGTTCTTACCGGTATGTAAGGATGGTTTCGAGATAGGCCACAAACACATCGAAAGAGTGTTATCTCAATGCATATAGATATGGCTGTTAAGAATAAACTAGTTCACCTATTCTTATTTTTTATTTTTTTAGTTGCAGAACACAACACAATGGACCACACGTTCATACAAAGGAGCTTATTAGTGCTGGTGGGCTGCAGTATGATGGCCTGCTATGCATATCCCATGAACGTCGACGACGAAACTTGTGTGATCTGTTTCACATATGGCCTGGGCAACGCCTGCGAGTTGTGCCAGCTCGATAACCTGACGCCTGAAAAACGCAGCGGATCCATGTTCCACCCATTTTTTAGAGGAGCGGGCAACACAAAGAGCACTTATAATTATAAGCCTCTGATCCGAGTGTCAAACCCCAATACGTCTCCATATCTTCCTGTTTATCACCCGTTTCTCAGGGCAGGTTATGGTGGAGCCAAGTTATTGGTGCCTGAGAACTAACTAACGTTAACCATTTGCCACTAGGTTCCTCGTGCGGGCGTAAGTGCATCTAACGATTGTACTTTGAAACATATGATGGTTAATGCATGTACAAGTGTGTTTCATTTTTTGATAAGATTCGATACATTCCAAATATCTATAATGGAAATTTATGCATTCCGTGCGGCTAGAGATGGACTCAGAACACCTAAAATGTTGCATTCAGGTTATTCTCAGTTTGTATCATAAGTTAGTCAAAACCCGTTTTTCATTCTGAAACAAAATGATGTACATTTCACACATGCTAACATATACTCATGCATTTAAATACGCCTAGGTCGTTGTTATTTGTTGTTCATTTATCGGTTTTCGTCGTCCTGCAATTACTTTCATTTGTCTTACACTCTATACTTAATCTAATCGAAATAAAAGGCAAACACTTGTTCAACTTGAATTAAACTTATTTTTTTTCCAGGGGATGATATATATATATATATAAATATGTCTTCATTGGGTATTGAGATTAATTTTGAAAAAATGAAAACTGAACATTGGGAATTTCACAGTGCTCTGCTCAGATTTGAAACTTCTTTTTGGCATTTGGCACTTGTGAGAAGTTTAACCATGTCAAAATTGCTCTTTATTTACATAAAAATCAGCGATAATCATAAATGAGTAAAAAACAAATAAGACAACATTGAAAAATAAATTATCTTAATTTAATTTTAAATAAATTAGGAAGTATCTATTGACAGAAATAATTTAGCGGCGTCGTTCGATAATGGGTATAATGCTTCCTGCGGCCCGCTAAGCTCCAGACCAGCATGCGCATTTGCTAAGTCTTGTCAGGATCTATCGTGTCCGTTATTAAGTCATACAAGGTTTTGCGGTGTTAATCGCAAACATAAGGAATCCTAAAAAGAGTATCCGGATGCAAAGGTTTATCTTGAGCTGCACTGTTCGGAAGTGCCCTAAGGTACATTCTCCGACGACGCGGGTCAATTTGTAAGTGGATGCGTGTAAGGCACTAAATCTGGGATGTCTAACCGATATTATAAGAAGTGCATAACCATTTGGCTGTGAACTTTTATTTGAGCATGTTAATAAATGTTGGTTGTTGAAATTACAGGGTGCGTATAGAATTTGACATGCAAAACACTCTACTTTCCTGCAAAATAATTGTTTTGATAATGTAAATGACAAATGCATTTGATTTCTGAAGAAATCCTTTACGCGATTAGTTGAACAATCCAAGCAATTACTTTCACGCCATTATATTTTGTGAAAGCGGAAGAGATGTTTAATACATGATTATGACATTTCGAAAATTGAAACACGCAATAAACTGAATAACGACAAATGGTTCAAAGAATTATCCTACAAAATGCAATTTCAAGAGAAATACAAAACGAAGATCGTGTATTAGCCTTAAGGTACCAAATAACAACGATTGTCATATTGTATGTCGCTAATCTTACGTGGGTACGTAATTCATTTAGCCACACGAAATGGAAAACAAGTCTAAAGAAAATGTTCACTTTCTATTGATGACTTCTAGAGCATTATGGACATGACGTAGGTTATATCTCCACCATTTCGTTTTTCTAAGTCCTTATTATATACATAGTGCGTTACATTTTAGTCTTACGTGTTGTCTTTTTCCATATAATTTTATCTGGTATCAAGCAGTGCATGCATACACAATAAATGTGAATTCGTATGGTGAATATTAAACAAAAGTTAATACTTAAATTAACAATCGGAATACTCAGAATGATACAAAACGCCGAATGAACCCGACAACAAACTACATTTTCATCAATGTACATACATCAAATTAAATCCGTCCATTGAACGCTAAAACAAAAACCTGTTACTCAAATATGCCTGGACTAAAATGTTGACAACATACGAATTCCATATAAATAAAGGTACTTAAGAGTGTATTATTTAACTTTTGTTATTATCTATACAAGTGAAGCCACCTATGAATGCAAACAATTTATGATCTTTGAAATTCTATGCATACGCTAATAAATCAAAAAGACCTTTCAAAATGCTGTTTTAACGTATTCATTTACTATATCTTTGTCAACGGATAATTCAATAAGCGGTTCTTTTAAAGAAGTTCGTCACGATACTTATGTAAATGAGACCTGTAGAGAATAATATATGGCATTTCCTTATTGAGACGTCCTTGCTTTGTCAGACATTTGAAGCATAAATCTATCAGAATTTAAAAAATAGCAATTTTGCCTTAATCAATGCAAATGAATTTCTTTTTGATGCGAATACACACAAACATATTTAAATACGTAAAATAATATGGTAACCGTTTATCGTAAAGTGTACGTAAATGCGTCAAGTGGTTTTATTATATATCTTTAGATAATATGACTAAAATACTGGTGTATATTTGGTGTCAATAAATTAAGACCAGATTCAAATTCCGTATCTCACAGAGTGAAATCCGCTTCCTTATTTAACGGCTGGAAACCTACCTTTGTTAACGATGTTATTAGTGTACACAACATAATGACGTCCTGATGCCATGCACATAATCGCGTAGTTCAATATAATATAATGTTAATGTTCGGATTTTATATATCATCTGCTGCTTTAATGACTTGAAGTGGTGTTTCTATTAGAATACAGGTATATAATAAATGGAATAGTACATGAATGTGGTGTTCCAATGGGTTGTAACGCGGGCTTGTGAAATACAACGCCACAAAATAAACTCGGGCGAGGCGAAACATCACAGTCATGTAATATTCCCTTTATACTACTGAAGTCAACTGGCGAAGCATCTGTAATGTATATTCCGTTCCCCACAAGCGAGTCCGAACCATTTTATTATTATATACATTTCGTATGAAAAAAGCTATAATCTCCAGTGGACAAAACATCATTCACTAATGTAAATTTTGAACAAATACTAGAATCGTTTTCTATAAAATGGACAAATGGAGCTTCAAAGAAATAGCGCAGACATTGATTCCACATCTAACAATACCGTGACACATTCATTTCAAGATCAAATTTCTATGTCAGCTTATATTATTCAGAAACGTGACCTCACATAAAAGCCGCTGGCAACGCTTTATTGTTGTTTTGAATTGTGGTTGGATGCAATCGTATTACATGAGCCTCGTTCTGGGAATACTCAGCTTAATGTTATACCAACATGATAATCAGGGACGAAATTTTCCGTCTAAACTTGATGTTTTCTGCTGTTATGAGACTACTTTTAAACGAAACATACTATACAAGCGGAAAGTGTCGTCACTGATTAGCCTGTGCGGACTAATTTATTATCATCAAGCGACAAAGCAAATTAATGTGAAAATAACAATTTCCTACATAACAAGTAAAACATTTCGATCTTCAATTTTGGATGGTACTTTTTATAGTGTTACATTCTTTATTCAAACAATGAATCCGATTTAAAAAAAAGCAAAATATATCCTGTCTGATATATGGCTGTAATAAATAACCCGAAATAATATTGTGTTCAATAAGTTAATCACGCCGATTCCCCAATTTATTATCAAATAATGAATTGCAAATCGCCTGTTATTGTTACATAATTATGCACAATGAAAATATTGAGAACATATCATTTTCACTAGAATGTATTACTCTGTTTTGTTTTATTCCGTACCATAATATTTCATAGACTGGTTAATACTATGATTATGGTTATAATGAGTGTCTCTGCAATTCGTCATTGGACAGATTGGATTAAGCAGAGAGGAGGTGCATTCGGTACCGAGTGTGATTATGTTTAAAAGTGGTGCAAACGGCGAGCGTGTGTTTGACCACCATTGCCTTGTTTACGGGTACACAATTTAATAACGCATTTACATAGTACAACCAAAGACAATATCCTAGTTCACAGTTTAATTGTTCAACCCATTCACACTGTTTTGAGTTGAAAATGCGATGTCCATTCATATCCGACATATATGACAATACATTTTCAAGATTCAATGTGACGCAAACTCATATTAGGGTTGAGGCCTTTGGGTATGCAAGTTGTAATAAAAAAAAGCCCAAGACATGATAGTGCTCTTTGAGACTTTTGAGTACGGATAACCATTAGTGAACCATCATGGTTTAAACAACGGGTGAATGAAGCGATTTAGATCAAAGTGTCCACAGAAGGGAATCGGTTTCAGTAAATGGAACATAGCATCAATCATGCCATCGTGAGGAGTAAGTGCTAATCCACAGGCAATGTTAAGGGAATCATTTAATGTTGCTGATGCAATCTTTGTGGATGTTTGCATGCTCAGAAATGTTTACTGTTTTGTGTGAGGAGGAAAATAAAATAAAAACAAAACAGTCAACAGTAAAC
The DNA here is from genome assembly GCA_007657795.1 of Dreissena rostriformis. Taxonomy (NCBI): domain Eukaryota; kingdom Metazoa; phylum Mollusca; class Bivalvia; order Myida; family Dreissenidae; genus Dreissena; species Dreissena rostriformis. Next base: position 43,077 of record VMBQ01001660.1, on the reverse strand, counting down.
TTAATTGTCTATATTGTCCATACGTACCAAATAAACTTCTCATGGGCCACACGTGTGCTGAATTTTTCTGAAAGGGACAGTATGAAACGCTTAAATATTCTCACCTAAATTGATTTTCTGTTGAATATATTTAATATATACATCGATAATGTTTTTAGAAACCTTACCATTATCACTTCGTTATTGTTTTATTTTAAAATTCATCAAATTTAGGTTTATGTCACATATTTATAAATAATTGAGAATAGACGATTTTTAATAAATATGGTCGTAGGTGACAATAACACTTGGAGATGCCTCTATATGTACCTGATGCGACGAAACAAACGTAACTAACCTCTTGTACCGAATACCACTTTCTCTTCGGTACACTGCATTGACGTCGAGCCTTACTCCAAGTAACAGTTTAAACTTAACGTTAACTTATAATGAAATATTGATTTGTATAACACTACAGACATTTCCGAACAACACGCAATTGATGTTCGTGTTTAAGGTCAATATGCCATTGGGGTTTTAACAAGTTGTGGATCTATCTAACCTCATGCATTGCTGAGAAATAAAAAACTGAAAAAGGAGAGTACATTATTAACAGCATAGCAATTACCAGCAGGCAAACATACAAAATGTAATTTATTATTCGATTCCCGTATTGGAACGGCCAATGTAAACACATTTTGTTATAAAACCGAATCAATAGCATGCCATGCATCATATTTATGATTTAATCAAAAGATACTTAAGTGCAAATAAAAATATGTTTCACATATTTATATTGCCAATTAAATTTACAAGTGCAATTGCAGCGAAATTGCCGTCGGGTGCTTAAATAAATCAAAGCGCTGAAGGTACTGGATTTGTTCGCTATTGCATAATCTTAGAAGCAACTCAGTTTTCAAACTTATGTTACAGCTTTTTATTTCGCAAGTTTGAAATGAACACAACCCATTCAACTTTTAAAGAGTGTGTCTTAAAGCACAGGTCGAGATGTGTGTGACTGTTTATCCTCATATTTATGTTATAGAGATAACTTAGACAAAATAACAACAATATGTCTTTATTTTCACAATTGGTCGCTGCACTGGCAAC
>VMBQ01001660.1:0-41417 GCA_007657795.1 Dreissena rostriformis | reverse complement strand
TATATATATAGCCAATGACGCAAATGTAGCGAATGTTCGATATGAGGAGATAGATGAAGGATTTCTCATATGTTAATCTATTCCATCACATTTTGAAACAAACCAATTATCGTGCCATGCAGTACCTGTTTTGTAATGAACACACTCTTACACGCTTTTGTATAAAGTTCTTTCGCGCCCTTTCAACAATTTATCTACGTTATTTTCCATGCCTTGGGAATATAAAACATGACTCCTATTACATTGTTTGACATGACATATTAATAATAGACCCATCTGAGTACTATTGTATGACATGTCCAATAGGAAAACATTAATTTCTCAAGTTATGTCTCATGGCACGTATGCACTATCAAGAGTATGGTAAAAAATATAGGCGTGTGTGGCACATCGTCTAAGCGACGCCTCTGGAAAGTTAAAGGTTGTGCTGTAGTTGTAAGGAGAAAACAAGTGCTATTCGGATGTCCAACACTTTGTGAAACACCATATATTGGTACAAACAATGCTTAAACATTGAATCCACTAACGATTGTTCCAATTAAATAATAACGGTTTGTATGGTATGTGATTTTGACAGGTTTGTACGCGTGTCAACTTTGTTTGTACCCCACAATTAGTGGGATGTTCTTAAACCTTGCTAATTTCTGGAGTAAGTATATTTAAATAAACTCGAAGTTTACGGTGTGAGCATATTTAAATAAATGTGTACATTGTGACATCTTAAAGCATTCAAAGAGACTTGAAGAAATCAAAAGTTTAATATATAACTATATTTGTGACCAATACCGCACAATCATAATACCTAACCACACACTATAGCATAGAACACATCGAGTTCGTCATTATATTTACGGTTATTAGAGTTCGGTTGTTGTTACCTGCTATACAGATCTTATGCAACAGCAAACGCTGGAAGACACAACACATTTAGCGTACCTTAGTAACTATCTCATGTTTTGTCGTTATAATAAGTATAGTTAATTATTTCGTAATTATTCGGACAGTTGGAGTACACGAACTAGTTTTGGTTGGGTTACATTATATTTAACTTTAATATAGTTGTTTGTATTTGTTTCTTTGGTAATAATACATGCATTTTCTTTTTAAACGTAATCAATTTCAAACCATTAACGTTTTGATAGAAAACAACTCCCTTCATATGCAATGTATTTCGTGCGATGAACAATGATGTTTGAGGCAAAGTATATTCAATGGTTTTAAATTGAATGTGATATATAAAAAAAGTATTTACATATTAAGCAAAACATGTGAATCCAAGCGGCAGTGGAATCTGCTTTTAAGGTCTGAACGCCGCAATCTAATCTTCACACACCATATGCAGTTAACTATAAAAAGGTCAAGTCCAGATGGAAGAGACAATAGATACTAAGCATAGAAGTACATTCAGCTTAGAGTATAGAGTTCACACGAGTGCTATGTGTATAATTGTTCTACATTGTTCAGGCGTGATTTTGTTAAACGATGAGGTCATTAATTTGTTTAATATGCACAGAACAGAGGCAAAATAGCGTTCCGTAAAATCAATAATTGTACTACTGTATTTTTGAAGCATAACATGTGACCAATGCAGTTTTATGTAACATGAAAATGATATGAATGAATATTTGAGTTTTTGAATGTTAATCTTACAATCTGACAATCACACAAACACATTATAAGAGAGAGAAAGAGAGTATAATTGTTACAAACTTATTGGAGCTAATGCGTTTGTGGTTGAGTTAAAAGCTATAGAATATAATTGCAATCCAATATGTCTATATTGTGTTAAACAAATATAAAATCAATGTTGATACAAGCGCACCATTTTTTATTTTTTTTAAATAAGCACCGATTCCAAAATGATCTGAAATGCCTCATGTTGTAAATTAGTTGAATGTTTTTCGCTCCCTGCTATGAAGAATAGAGATTTATTTTTAATTTATCACCTGTCAATTGATATGTTTGGAAAAATTCGGATGAATATTTTGACATTGAAATTGCATCAAAAATGGCTTCTTTATGCTAAAACTGATTTAACAAGTGCCTTGACAACAATATGGAGATATTTGAGCCATGTTCTAAATGTTTATGATTTTCCTGGAAATATTTAAATATCATATTTTATAAAGTTCAGGTTTCACGATTTGTTATGTCAAGTGAGTGTTATGTATTTCCTAAAAGTATACGACCGCTGATTGCAAAATGTAAATGCGCGGGTAGGGGTTCGTCAAAGTTATTGATGATGGTTTTGGAATTTTGTGATGTTTTTCGTTAATCATCACTTTGTGTGATATTTATTTCAGAATGAGATACAATTACTTCACAGGTTTGATTCAGTTAATTTGATCTTTTCAACAATCAAAGACTTCTGTTTTGTGTGTATCAGCAACAAATAAATTAAAAATTAAATAAAACTATTTTAGGACAAATAGAATACTATGTTAGTGTAAAATATTCCTTCAACTCGTCGGATAAACTCAAGTTCTACTAATATAGTATTCTCTATTTATATACAGGTTTATCTCATGTAGTCTTAATGTATGCTTTAAATATTTATTACGATTCACGTTTTTTGATTTTCCTCGGTGTACGAGATTACTAAATATATTATTTAAACATGAATATGGTTTTGTTCTTGTTGTAAGATCACATTATGGTAATTGGGGAATAAACGTCCTTCACCCTATGCAACGACAGGGTCATTTCTTGTACATTGTACGCCACTTTGCCGGTCACTTGACCGACTTACTCCGATTATTAACAAACGAATGTCCTTTGTGCGTAATGACATATACGATATTGCATATGAGCATACAATTGAATCCTTGATGAAACTAATCCTCTAGCTTTGGACATTAATGAGCACAATATAATTATATACTTCTTTAACTCTTTTATATTGATTGTCCCACAGGAACTAGTGACTTATATGTTGTAAGTGTAATATCTGACATTTAGTGATGGTATTGCAGTCAATTAAAAACATGTATCTACACTTGAACCCGGCTTGGATACAGATATCACGGTTGAATCCAGAAAGCAAAATAATTGGGTAGCTATTTGTACTTCGTCGAATGAAATGTCTCGTAAGATGATGTATCCCTTGTAAGTATTATGGTATACACTATATACAATATAATAACTGCGACTCATCCCTGTGTTATCATCCGTCAATTGTTCAACAAAAGAAATGAATTCAAAACATCGCTTTATTCCAAAACATTCCAAATTATTAAACAAATCTAACTTGTTTCCTTCGAGCGATATATTCTAAAACTTGTATTACTATTTCGTATTTTTAATCCATCCAAAACACAAACATACGTCATATTGTAACGCAACTGCGTTTCTTAATGACCAGACACTCGCTACCTTGAACTGATGGATGTTATTTTTATCAATCCTTTCTGGTTCGATCGCAAAATACCTTTGTAGCATTTACTTAATGTATTATGATGTGTTTTATTTTACCGCATATATCTGGTTGCAACTTTTATTGTATTTATTATGTACTGCATGATTAAATAAGATATGTTTATATCTTATTATTGAATTTCTAACAGCTGCTGAAAATCAAACGTGGAACGTGTTGATCGATGTATGTGTTAAATAGTCGTTTTAAATGCACTGTCAAAACTGTATTCGAATATCTTGTATTAATTGCAATTATTATATGTTCAATGAATGTATCGTGCCTGTTCCTTAATGTCTTTTCCGACAATATAACTGTATTTTACGAATTAAAATGTATTGAATAACATTTATATTGTCAGATTGAACCAATGTACTCATAATAACCGCTATACTTTATCTATCATATTACTTGACGTTTTTTTTGTAATTATAATTAATAACAAACGTCATAATTTCAATACAATTTGTTTTGCGTGTTTGTTTGTCTACAGACACCGTTTCATAAAATCAGTTTAATTAAATAGTGTACTATGACCAGAGCCTTTTGGCTGTCTATAGTTTCGTTTCGTATAGGTAGCAAGAAAGGGCTAATGATTATGCTATTGTTACATACATGCATTTTAGTACAGCTAACTGTAAGATAGCTTAATATATGAAAACAATTCCATTACTTTCACATATGGTTCTATGACCATAAAACATGTACATATCGCTTTACTTATATCATGAGCATGGACCTCGTGAAACAAATTTTGTTACTTTGGATAAGTACAAAGTATTATTTTTATTACAATTGTCCTACACAAACTTAATATATGTAAACTACGGTATATTTGATATGTTGATGTTATAAATTAGCTTAATTACAATCTAACGTAATTAGACATATTTATTACATATATACTATAGTATTACTTTGTATAATCATTAATTATTGATTTTGTAAACAATGTATGCTTACTTTCTCCACTTGGGCTTTTGGCCTTCTGGATGTATTGTGGAATAAAAAACATTAACAGAAATAATCAAGTCAGCGGGAGCTGTTTGGTGATTTGTTTTGCAATTAGATTAACAAGTAATAGAACCTCTGTATTGGATTGAACTTATGGCAATTTTTCTTATACTGAATATTGCTTTGAAATGTATACATTATTTACATATATTCGAATGCAATATTTACATATTTATTTATAACTTCCATAAAATATTTATTAAAAAAAATATTCGTCCACACATTTACTGAAAACAGTAGTCCGTCATGAGAATGTGCATGTGAATTACGGATAAACCTTACCTGTCATGAAACGGACACGTTTACCCGACACCAAGAATTTCCTTCTATAAAATCATTTAGTTGTAGGTTGAATTACATAAACAGTTTTAGATGGTTGTGCTTGAATTTTGTTTTGATTTATTCAATAATTCTAAAACAAGAACGCGAATCAAATTTAGCTTCAAAACCGCTCTGCAATATCATAGTGATACATTACCAGAAATACGTATCAATTTCAATAGAATATGTTTATAAAAACATCAGAAAGCATTATCAAATAATACATAATTAAATTTACCACGCACAAAAACAAACATAATGTTATTGCTGATGGATTGGTTTGGTTAAATATAATATATAAAGGAACAATTGAATTATCGCAATATGCTAGGTTGGTACTAAGTTACGATAACAATCATAATATGTCAAAGATTCGTGATGGCGAAGATAATTTGATTATGGATATAATAAAAGCTACTGCAAATCTTCATAGGAGATAAGCTAATGGATGATTTGGTTAAGTTAAATGAATGCTATTCCGGACAAAACAACAATGGCTTCGTTTATCTGCGTTTGCATATGTAGCAACGGTGACTAGAAACAGTTAACGGATTGCACGAATTACATATTAATCTTAATAATATCAAGCAGAGCATATACAGTTCTGAGTTAAATGGACACTAATATTACTGTCTTATGTATAATACGGGTTTATCATACCGCTACATTGATATCTGTCTGATATAACGCTGCATGATATATTTTTATAGCATGTTCGACAGGAAGCTTGGCAAGCCTCGCCGTTATATTATTCTAAGCCTTGCCTGATATATTACAACAAGATCAGGCAGTAACCTGCTATTCTCTATATACCTAACGGTGTGTTACAGTCTGACGGATCATTGAAGAGTGTATACAGACGCCTCGTAAAAATAATATAAAATCATGAATTTCCTATGTTTTAAAAAATATAGCGATCGCAAAAAATAAAATAAAACGCATGTGTCATTTTTTGTCTTGTTTTTAATTGAGCAAGTGTATCACAGTTGATATTTTCACAACCCGCTAAGGAAAAATAAGTGACGCAGCATGAGAAAAGCAGGTACAATTAGTGTTACACAAATAATTGTATAAACAATAAAATGTAAATTAACCCATACTAGTTGCACCGTGTTAGGAATCAACGTGCGGTAATATTCGGCACATACATAGGTGTCTGAATGCAGAAATTGAAAATAATTCGGCAAGTGTACTTTTATTTAAGTATTATACCATTGACAGGGTATATTTAAAATGCGGTAACAAACATGTTACACAATCATATAATTTTACTGAGCAGGCTATCAATAAGTCGTTATTCATAATTTTTGCGAAATGTTACACAAATGGTCCTAATGAGTATCTTTTAATAATGAAATATTATCATATTTAACGAAACAGACGGAGTTGTCCTTTAAATCAGAGTTGAAAATAAGAGTTAAAAAATAATGATCCTAAGTTAATTGTAAAATTTAAAAACAAAAGAATTAAAATAAAATTCACAACGAGTTGAGAGAGAATATGATTTTTTTTTTAAATTATTAGTTAAATGTTATTGGCCGAAATGAAACTACTCATAACTACACTCCTTTAACAAACCTTCGGTTTGTATTTTGGGGAATGCTTTGCATTAAATCTATGGACCATTCAACTGTATGTTACAGTTGGGAACTCTAAACCAAGGAAAACACCAAGAAAAAACAGTGTTGAGTGCGTTAAGGTCTTGCTCGTCAGTCCGAGGCCTCAATAAAGGAAAACGTCACCCCATAAGCATATAGTTTTCATATTTTAACCTTTGTTTGTTTCGTTATGTTTTCCTTAAAAAATACAGATTACATACCATGCTTCAGTTTGTTTTGGTTACATTTCTATTATGAGCCTTGTACTTGTTCTTGATTAAAGGCTGATTAAAAACTATTTTTAAACAACGACGCGTGTATAGTATTTAACCAATATGTATGGAACAAGAAATAAATTTTATCTTAATTAACAATTCAAATGTTACAAAAAGGCGTGTATGGCGTTAAACTTATTTATTTGAAAAGTATAACGATGCTAATATTTAACAACCAAGAAATATCGTTAGTGCTATTTGTTAATTCCTTCCCGTTTTATATCACTAACTTTTACTTAATTTAATGACAAAACACAATATATATTATAGAAACCATATTACATATGTGACATCTGCATGCGCAGGGATGATATTTACCCGGTCACCTAATGCCTTTGAAGCATGATAAAGCAAGATCGAGCTCAACAATACTATCAAGGTAGCTGGCGTAGGGAAGCAATTTAAGATGTGTTTGTTTATTAAAGTTTCACCCCTCTCGATTAGTTCAACAACAATTATATGACCCAACAGTCATTTGAAATTAAAATTCCGTTAAAAAACATCATATGTTTTAATACATACAGTATTTGGTAGAAAACTTAATCGATTTGTAACGATGACCCAATTGCCGATCGAGTATCGTGTGTTAACATTTAGATGACACCTAACAACTTGGATCGTTTTCGTTTGGTTAAATAATATTCGATTTTAAGGTTAACAAAGAATCCTTTGTCCTATATATATAAATATACTATTTTTTTTTCATTGTTATAGTTTTCATACGTTGTAAGTGCCATTCAATTGTTTTGTTCCACTACTACTATAGCATTATTATCTTTATTTAGTATGACATTTTGCGTGACTCGCTGTCACGCCATTTCATCATTTTGTCTACGTTATTGGTCTTGCCCTCGGGAGTTGATACACCGACTCCTATTACAAAGTATGTAACGACATGCACAAATTTCGCATCCGATTGAACGAGCACTTTGTCAGGAATATGTTACATAGTAATCATTAAAGTTTACAAAACCAGCTGTGCCACATATTATGCAAACGTAATTTAAAAGTGGCGTGTTTAGTCCCTATTAAAGAAACGTACATGCAAAAGGTGCTTTTATAAATATATATAAAAGTATGTTTGCTATTATTATAAAAAGCTTCTTCAACAGTGTAATGAGATATATAAAATACTTAAAGGTTAATGCATGTATACATAAGGTTAAATTGGTTGAGATTTTAAATTTTCAAAAATAAAAAAAAATATCGGTTTAGACAGTTTTATTTTTAATTTTTTTGTCGACTGTTCACTTTTCATGCTTTTATTTTTATTTTTAATTTATCCCCCCGACTCAATTTTTTTGAAAAATCTCCCGTAAAACAGAGACTACAAAAATGTTGGCCTGACACTAGTAAAATAACAAACGAGCTTACACTGACATGAACAAATTGTCTGTTTCGTTTATGCCCCTTTTTGAAGAAAATAATTAACAGCTGTTTCCCTTTCGCTGAAAAGTAACCCTTTCTCCCGTGGCGTGCCTCAATACATTAAAATGACGTCATTTTGTTGACGAATGTTCCAGCAAACATTTGTTATTTGCACCGGTGACAATAACAATTTGTTTATCTTCACTGCTGTTATTTCACTGCAGAAATGTAATATTTTATCATTAGGTATTAAAGAAAGCTTAATTCGTTTCGTATGCCATGTCTGTTTCTCGTTATACACATAGTTGGTCGACACGTCAACGTTATTTTAAAAATTGCCCTTTGTACTCATTCACAAAAGCTTACTCTTTCGTGGAAAAAAAGTATACGCCATAGTATTTGCTATCGACAGTTCTAGTGGTCTTATCTATCAATTTTCAACACTTACGACCTCCAGTCAGTGAATGTTATTGACGTAAACGTAGCAGTGTTTGATAATGTCTATTATACAAATTATAATTATACAACACAAACATTTATCAAACAATTATAGAAGTTCGCGTGACCTGGTGGAGTCTCTTTGAAATACTAATGCACTTTCATAACTATTTGTGTATTTGCATTATTTTTTTGTAGCTTTGGCATGCACTATTTTAGCATGACTTCTTGTACTGTATTTCTAAATATTTAAGCGATGAGTGTATGTAAATAGAACATGCATATTGGCGGAAACAATGTATAAACAGCAAAAAAGGGCTACTTATCTACGCAGTCTTGCACATGTATAGAATATGGTTATATAAAGTGATATTAGACGTATTTAACAGGCTTAGAGGACTGTGGCAGTAATGTAAAATATCATATAATATATATTTTTTTATAAACAACTGGTAGCAAGATGAGTTACAGATAATTGGTCAGTTACCACATTTTAACTAACTCTTTTGACCTGTTAATTCTTTTCAGCTCAATTCAACAGTTATAATATCTAATATCACTTTAACCCTACACTTTTGTCAAACGACTTGTAGGCCAGTCATAAAGGACAATCACACACGAATTATATAACAGTTGAACAGTTGTGCCACACAGCGTACATTATCAATGTAGAAGTGTCTGAACGCAGCAGTAATTCATCAGACCGAATACAAGTAGATGCCAAAACAGACATCAGCACGATGAGCCAGACAAAAGCAATCATGTCCACTGACACTACTAGTGACGTCTTATTTCCGAATATAGATTTGGTATGTAAACAACTTGAACATGAACGTATTATCAAACAAAAGGTCGTAATTTTCAGACGTATCCTAATCGTTTTCCAGTATTGTTTGATTTTAACATCATTCGTCGAACTGAATTATTACAGCTTATTGTGACACCCCACCCTTATGTTTTATGTCAGAAATCTAATATTTTAAGTAAAACATTGTAAATGATTACCAATGAATCGATCGTATTATTCTGATTACATTTTTTCCTAGCTGTGAATTACACCGGCGAAAAAAATAATTATTAATGTATTTATTAATTATATCCTCCAGGACCAATTCAACGACGAGAAAGCATCTGATATATCGAATAAAATGTAATATTTAATACTGTTCCTCGTGTTTCAATATCGTCTTAGCAATCTTTGGCGATACATATGTATCTGAATAAAAAAACTGTTCTTAAAGTTTCATGTTATCCTCGAAAAGCCAAACAGCAGCATAAAATATGTCATAGAAGTGCACCTTATGTTCCCGTGGCCGTCTATGGTCATGCATACACATTATGGAATACACCCATTTAACAAGCCGCCAGGTTAAATTGTATTTTATAAGTGATGTACACAATAATATAGTTCATCGTTTTAAGAAGAGCCTTAAAATGAATTTTTAATTTTTTAATAAACACCGATGAACTGTTGAATACACACACTATTTTTGAGTCTATGACCATTAATTCGAAAATTATCATGTTGCCAAACTGTGAACAAGTCATTTTACTATGCGTTACAAAAAACAGTTTCATACTGGTCGACATAACAAACGAAATGTGTGATTTGTAAGATAGTCATCGATTCTAAAACGATCGTAAATGCCTCATGTTGAATATGTATTTAATGTTTTCCGTTCCCTGCTATGAAAATAAGAGATTTATTTTCAATTTACAAATTGTGAATTGATATGTTTGGAAGAAATCGGTTGAATATGTTTAAATTGCATCACAAATAATGGCTTCTTTATGCTAAAACTGATTTAACAAGTGCCTAGACAACAATATGGAGATATTTGAGCCTCATACAATATGTTTTTGATTCTCCGTGAAATATTAAAATATCATATTATATGAATTTCAAGTTTCAATACTCGTTCTGTCAAGTGAGTGTTATGTATTTCCTAAAGTTATATGACCGCTGATTGCAAAATGTAAATGCGAGAGTAAGGGTTTGTCATAATTATTGATGATGGATTTGGTTGTGCATTTCTGGAATATTGCGATGTTATTCTTAAAGCATCAATGTTTGTGGTATTTTTTAAAGAATGAGATTATGAGACTATTACTTCGCAAGGTTTGATTTCGTTAATTTAATCCGTTTTTGCTACTGTTTTGAACAATCAAAGAAAACTATTTTTGTGTGTATCAGTCACACAAAAACTAGAAATAAACAACACATATTTTAGGATAGATAGATTACAATGTTAGTGTAAACCTTCCGTCAACTCGTCGGATAAATTCAAGTTCTAATCATATAGTATTCTCTATGTTAATACAGGTTTTTCTCATGCAGTCTGAATTTATGGTCGAATTTTTTTTACGATTCCCGTTCTTCGATTTTTATCGGTGTCCCCAAGTGATATGTCTAAATACGAGATTACCAAATAAATCATTTAAACGTAAATATGGTTGTGTTGTTGTTGTAAGATAATGGTATGCCAATCATAGAAGAAACGTCCTTCACCCTGTGCATCGCCTGGGTCGTTCCTGTGTGCCTTGAACGCCAATTGATTACAAAAGAATGTCCTTTGTGCGTAATGACCTATACGATATTGAAATTAAGCAACAAAGTGAACCCTTGACCTAAATAATCCTTAACAATATAATTATAATTCTTAACATTGTTGGTCCCACACGAACTAGTGATGTATACGTTGTATAATTTGTGCTCGATTCTTTATTATGATTCCCGTTCTTTTATTTTCATCGGTGTACCTAATTGATATGTCTAAAAACGAGATCACCAAATATATTATTTAAACGTTAATTTGGATTTGTTGTTGTTGTGAGATATTGGTATGCCAATATGGAGTTGGTGTAGTTGTAAGAAAATGGTATGCCAATCACAGAAAAAGCGTCATTTACACTGTGCATCGCCCGGGTCGTTCCTTTGTGCCTTGTACGCATTTTTGCCGGTCGCGTGACCGCTTAACGCCGATTATTTACAAACGAATGTACTCTGTGTGTAATGATCTATACGAAATTGCAATTGAGCATAAAATCGAACTATTGAGCAAATTAATCCTCTAGCTTTGGCCATTAATAAACACAATATAATTATATACTTCTTTTACAGTGTTGGTCCCACAGGAACTAGCGACTTATATGTTGTGATTGTAATATCGGAAACTTAGTGAATGCAGGCAATTAAGAAAATGTATTTACATTTCAACCCGGCTTGGATGCAGATATCACGATTGAAGACGGGAAGAAATAAAATTGGGTGGCTATGTTTTCTTCGTTGAATTAAATGTTTCGTTACATTATGCTTTCATGAGGAGCAAATTGGATTTCGCAGTACAAATATGAACGAGTAAATAACTTTGATTAAAACCCCAATAACTCTTTATAAATGGTAACATTAAGTTATGCAGTTCCAAGAATGTTGCAATATATTATTGAAAATCGGACGAAATCGTATGTCTAAATGCTTTTGAAGGGTCAAATTAAGGGAAGATTGTGGCAAATCCGTTTCCACTGAATATAGCTAGTATCCCTTGTAAGTATAGTTGTATACAATATATACAATATAATATGTACGACTCATCCCTGTGTTATCATCCGTCAATTGTTTGACAAAAAACTGCATTCAAAACATCGCATTATTCGAGTACATGCAACATTATTAAACCCGTCTTAAGAGTAATCTTCGAGCGATATATTCTAAAACTGTTATTACTATGTTGTATTTATAATCCATCCAAAACACACAAATACGTCATATCGTAATGCGACTGCGTTTAAAAAATGCACATGCACTCGCTTCCTTGAACTGAATGATACAATTAATTCATTACATCAGCAGGCAAGCGCATGCAGTTTGGCTGTACATTTTGCATTTACTTAAACAATTAATAGAACCTCGGTATTGGATTGAGCTTGGATTCAACGGCTTTTTTTATTTTCTGTACCTAGAATTGAAATTTAAACATAAAATGCATATATTTTAAATTTAATAATTACAATTTTGTTGTATTACTTCCATCAAATATTTAGTTAAAAGAACATTCGTTCACGTACTAGAAAACAGTAGTCCGTCAAAAGAATGTACATGTGGATGTCGGATAAACCTAACTTGTAATGAAAAACACACGTTTAAACGACACCCTGAATTTTCTTCTCTTTAATCATTTAGTTTTAGGATAAATTACATACAAATGTATAGTTGTGCTTGTATATTTTCTCGATGTATTCAATAATTCTAGACAAAGAACGCAAATCATATAAGGCTTAAAAACCGCTCTGCAACATCAAAGTAAATTACAAGAAAAAAGTATCAATTTCAATAAAATAAGTTTATGGAAACATCAGAAAGCAGTATCAATAATAAATAATTAAGTGTACCGCGCAATCATACAAAAATGCTAATTAAATGTTTGATAGATTGTTTTGTTAAAGATTAGTATAAAGAAACAATTGCATTACCATAATATTCTAGCTTGTTGCTCAATTACGAAATATACTAGGTTGTTGTTCAATTAGGTATATAATCAAAATATGTCAAAGGCTCGTGATGGCGAAGATGCTTTGATTAAGGGTATAATGAAAGCTACTGCAAATCCTCATAGAAGATGATGAAATCGATGATTTGGGTAAGTTTAATTAATGATATTCCGGAAAAACAACGTTGGTTACGTTTATCTGCTTTTGCACATGTAGAAACGGTGATAGAAAACAGTAAACGGATTGCTCGAATTACATATTATTCTAAAAACTATCAAGCAGAACATATACTGTTCTTTACTTAATGGACACTAATATTAATTTCTAACGTATAATACGTATAATAAGTATCTAAAGTTAAATTTAAATTTATAAGAGTCAACGAAATGCACAACGAGTTTAGAGACAAAAGGGGAAACATTTAGTAGTTGTATGTTATTGGTTGCCTAAATGTAACACCTCATAGCTACACTTTGTTTAGCGAACCCTGGGATTTCATACTGGGTAATGCTTTGGATTTAAATATGGATCATTATAATGGAAACTATAAACCAAGGAAGACCACACACAATAAAACAGTGTTGATTGCGTTAAGGTCATGCTAATCAGTCCGAAGCCTCACTAAAGGAAAACTTCAAGAAAAACATATTCAATTTGTTTTCCTATTTTAACCTTTTTTGTATCGTGTTTTTTTCCTAATAACACTTTTAGATTACACAGCATGCTACAATTATTGTTTTGATAAATTTATACAATGAACCTTGAACGCGTTCTTGATTAAATGATGATTAAAGTCACTTATTAAACAAAACACGTTTACAGATTCTAACCAATTTGCACGAAACATTTAACTGTCAGTTCCACAAGTTTATTTTTTATTGATCGGCTTTGGGAAGTCGATTCGCTTATGAAACATATGTACATTTTATCTTGAACAACAATTTAAATATAAGCATATTTACATAAATGTCGTAAAACTGATTTATTTTAAAATAAGTAATGTGCTGTGTGTGTTTATATGGTAGATTTGAAAAAGAAGGAATAATTGCACTTCTGAAATAGTTTACATGAAACGGTTCGACGATCAATTATCTATCCTAACAAGAAAGACGATATTCTCATTTCCATAAATGGTCGTTTTGCCTTAACAAAATTAGATAAAGATCAAAGTTATTTTTTGCCATCAATTTGTAAAAACGTATTCCCCACACTTGATTGTTGTGCGTGGTCTTACAGTATTTTACAATTATATGATGTTGTTGTAAATGTACAATTATTTTTCTATGGAACCTAATGAAGAATGCCATTTCATTCAGTAACATAGACTTGTATTGAAGTGATGTTCTTTTGATGCCACAATTTATTGACTTATACTAAGACTTTTGTTTTGAAAATAAAGTAAAAAATACCACACACAGTGTGTTTCGAATTTAATATGTACATACTGTGATTGATTTTAATATTCACATTGTCTAGTTGGCTCGTGTTATGTTTTTATAATATAAAGTTTGTTCGCCGAAAATCAATTCATCATCCAGATAAGCCCACCCATCCTGTCAGATCGAATTTCCAAATGAAAGATTAATATTATAAGAAGTGTTTTATGACAAAAGTGCAAGCGTTATTCCATGATATTAAAGTATAACGATGCTTATATAAAACAACCAAGAAATATTGTTAGTGGTATTTGGTAATTCATTCCCGTTGTGTAAAACTTTATTTTACCTAGTTTAATGACAAAGCACAACATATTTTGTAGAAAACGCATTACATATATGACATCTGCATGCACGTGCACGATATTTACACCTTCACCTAATGCACATATAGCATGATAAATCAAGACCGAGCTCATTATCACGCACTATCAAGGGATCTGACGTAGGGACGCACATTAAGGGAGGGTACAGTGTGTGTTTAGTGTGTTTCACCTCTCTAGATTAGTTCAATAACAATTATATGACACAACAGTCATTTGTAATTCAAATGCCTTTATTTTTGTTTAATGTTTTAATGCATACAGTATTTTGTAGAAAAAATGACCCAATCATCGATCGCGTATCGTGTGTAAACATTTGAATGACACTTTACAACATTGATGTGTTTCGTCTGTGTAGATATTATTTGATTCTAAGGTTGATGAAGA
The DNA here is from genome assembly GCA_007657795.1 of Dreissena rostriformis. Classification (NCBI taxonomy): domain Eukaryota; kingdom Metazoa; phylum Mollusca; class Bivalvia; order Myida; family Dreissenidae; genus Dreissena; species Dreissena rostriformis. Next base: position 26,357 of record VMBQ01001660.1, on the reverse strand, counting down.
ATCCTTTGTCCTTTTTTATCAAATTACGCATTTGTTTTCATTGTTATACTTGCCATACGTTGTTAGTGCCATATAATTGTCATGTTTAAGTACAACTATAGCATCAGTACCTTGAGTATGACATTTTGCATGACTCGCGGTCACACCGTTTCATCATTTTGTCTTCGTTATTGGGCTTGCCCTCGGGAGTTGATACACCGACTCATATTACAAAGTATGTCACGACATGCAAATATTTCGCATCCGATAGAACAATCACTTTGTGTGAAACATTTGACAAGGTTATCCTTCACAAAACCAGCTGTGCCAAACATTATGCAAACGTAGTTTACAATTGTGTTGAATTTCAAACTCAAACATAATGTATTTCAAACAGTTCACAATTCATGAATTAAAAAACAAAAACATTATATAGTTTGCCATGGTCATTTAGACATTGAATCTATTACTTATTCTTTTCATACGCTGATAGAAAAAAATAATTTCTTCCATGTCTGTTTCTCGATATTGACTAAGTAAGCACTTCACTGCTATTTAAGAAATTGCCCTTTCTATTTATTCACACAAGCTGACACTTTCTTGGAAAATGCGTATGCCATAGTATTTGCTATCGAAAGGTCTAGAGGTCTTATTTAGCAATTTAACATGTACTTCCTCCAGTAAGTTAAATTTATTGATGTTAACGTAGTAGCAAAAAGATATGTCTACTAATACAGGCAGTCGTGCACAAGTGTAGAAAATGGTTATTCAACTATATGATTTCGTTCATACGACTTAATGCCTGCCATAAAGGCCCAACACACAAGTATTATCGACATTTAAGTCCTATAAATTGTGAATTAAATCATAATCCTAATTCTACTTAGCTCTTTGACAAACCATAGTTTACATAAAATGAAAAAGTGCACAATGTTTGTCTGCTTCAGAAGTTATACCCTAAGGTATGTTTCCTTTAATAAAATAATTTTTCTAAGCACAAATTTAACCCATTTATGTCTAGCGTCTAGAAAAAAGGCCTTGGCAAACAGCGTAGACCCAGATGCGACGCCGCATGATGCGGCGTCTCATCAGGGTCTACGCTGTTTGCTTAAAGAAATTTCTGTAAGAAATATTCTAAATATAGAAATAAATAAACTAGACACCCTAATTTTGGAAATCAATTGATCCAATTTAGAAGGATGGGAGAGTCCACTAGGCATAAATGGGTTAAAGTTCTGGTCTATTGCTGTTTGAAGATCAGTCTGAGGATCTACAGTGATACCAATACAAAATGGTTAACACGGCGTTAAATTCTATAACAATGAAAATACTTTTAGAACAAATGATAAATGCAGTGATGTTCATTAGTTGTGATCCAAAGCGTACTTTATCAATGTAGGATTGTTTGAACACAGGCGTTATTCACCAGACCGAATACAAATCCACACAGATATCACGCGCATCGATAAGCCAGACATAAACACGATACTCTCATTTGATCTAGAGCCTTTTTTCATTCAACCGTTGGGATGTCTTTTGTAAGTTAACGTATAACACATTCTAAATTAGAACTATAAAATGTGTAATCGAAAAAATGTTCAATTTAAAAGACAAATACGTGAAATATATTTGCTCAGTTTTCAATAAAATGAAATTAAATAAAACTTGCTATTTACATCATCTACTATTTACTTGAAATTTAACCCTTTGTAAATACAATCAAAAGTTTGCATAATCTGTTTATTTTGTGGTCGTTATAATATTTATTATGCTACTATGAACAAAGATGACAATTTGAATTACCATAAAATACCTCAGTAAAGTATTCGTGGATAACGTTTTAATGTTTTAATGCTCAACAAAATGGACACCCGCACAAATAAAAAAAAAATCCCAACATATTTTATTTCAATACTGCATATACGTACATATACAGAATTACATATTGTAAAATACTATAATACAATCAAAAATATAAAAGAGTGTATAAGCTACATATATTAATTAATCTAAATAATAAAAGTAAATTTCAAGTGAGTTGGAAAAAACAACGAAAATTACAAAAAACAAATTATGAGAATTACAAAAGCCAATAATGACAGTTACAAAAGAAAAAGAATAAGAAAACATTTCCAGTATGTATACACAATAAAAGTATGTATTAATTGCCAGATGAAAAAGGCATAGCATGACATTTTCATTTAAGTTACGGTAAAGTAAAAATATTATTTGTAACAAGTTTTACAGGCAACAACAATAAGAGATGAAAAAGATTCATATATGCAACACATAAACAGTTTTCTATACAATACAACTCAATGTTATTAATTGTAAGAGGGTGCAAACATTTCAACAACATCAAGTTTAAATATTAAGTTGTGAGAAAATTGCACTGAAAAATTCCCAATCGCTGTCAAATGATTATAGGTTATTTTATAAAATTGATATTTTCTTAAGTTATCATATTCGTATTTCTTGGCTCCTGTTATGCTTAGAATGCATTTATTCATTTTACACTTGTGAATGTATAGCTTTATAAACACAATAACATTATTTATGGCTGTAGCAGACTTTGTTACATATCAAAGGAGAAAAATCGTCTTATTTATGAAAGGAAACGATTGTCCTGGTAACATTTCATCAATAATTACTATTTGACATTTCCAGCATACATGTTCTCGAGTTTCATCACTTTGTTTGCAAAAAGAACATAATGGATCATTAGGGATTTTCATTTTATTCAAAAGACAATTTGTTTTAATTTGTTTGTGAATTATTTTGTATTGGAACGACTGAAACTTTTCATCATCGGTTTTTATTTTTTTTTAGCTCAAATATGCAATCCATTCTTCTTCATTGATTTTAGTAAAATAGTTTGATTTTACTGATGGTTGTTCATTATTTTTATTTAGAACGGTGTATAGTTTTTTTTCTCGAGATTCTTTTTTTCAGTACAATTTGTAGTAATGGGGGCAAACAGGGTTTGATAATAGCCTTTTATAAATATATGATAATACTTGTATATATGCTGTAAATCCAGCCATTGGTATACGTGTTCGTTGTTTCATCATGCTATTTAACAGTTATCATGTAACTAGTTCAACTATTGATTCTTACAATCAAGATTGAACGTAAGAATAAAAACAAAGTTTGTAATCACGAAATAGTTTCTTGTTCAATTTGATTCTGTGTAAAAGACGCGCTGAATGTTCTTGAAGATTTCATGCGATTTTGGAATAAATGTCAAAAAGAATTTATTTTAATTATGGTTTTATTTTTAACAAAATTGACTGTGGTTTTATTATGTCGACGCATTGTAAACACTACATCTTGGGTTGTCATATGAAGCATATTTATGTAGATTCAGGGCCATTTACAAAAACTCTGATGAAGTTATATTATGCCTTAACATTTAAGCGACATGCATCCCTTTTGGTTTCGTGAAACGTGTGTACGTAGACTACGTCAAAACTGTTAAATAATATCTTACAGTGCCCTTAACGTTCGTTAGTTTACATATGTTAGGATGGCACAATTGTACAACTTGCTTCTAATTAAGTAAAGAAGTTTCAGCATGTTCATCACCGAGTCAGTACGCGTTAATGTCCCAAGCAGAGCATAATAATTCATTACCAGTGCAAATTAGTTTTAAGGGACCTTTCACCAAATGCTCGGTTTTAAAAATGTACATGGATGCCAAACCGTTTCCGAGGTGTTCAAGTTGTGTAATTGAAACCATCATTTTATTCTATTTATCAGATTGATGCATCATTGTTTACCTTGTAAATATAATAAGATAATTCAAAATATATGTGCATAGCCGTCTTTGAAAATGGTATTTCACTAAAAATGCACATTAATTTAAGATTATAAGTCGACTAACCATGTGCGTTTATCATATTATCTGTACACTATGTTAAAGCTTTCATTTCTATATATGGTTAAACCTGCGTCATGCGTATACTTAGTTATAAAAGCATGTTCTGCACACTGAAATCGGCATACCTGAAGGCGATTGTATGCACAATAGCGTAATTATCAGTAAATAATCAACGTAATCTTCATATCGATTACAGGCAGAGGCCATAACTGTCTGATATAACACGCTTAGATTTTCAATTATTTCCACTAATCCATCGATCGACGTCTCATTTCCGAATTGAGATTTACATAATACATACGCTAACAATAAACGGCGTATTTCATAAACAAATAACATATACAATTGGCACAGATATTTCCTTCGGGACGGATAATGTCGTATCAGACTATTAGACATCTCAAATATTATTTAAAATTTAATGTGATGCATTTCAATATCAACTCTTTGATACCAGCTTTATGTTACCTTTGAGATGTTCACAGAAATAATACAAAATATTCCTTAGAAGGCAATATGGAGCAAGACAACGGCAATTTAATATGAGCAGCGCCCCATGTTCGCGTCCATGTATATTTCGACCAACAAGCAGCAAGTTAATGCTTACTTTCTGGTATATTTTAGGAACTTCTTAGAAAAATAAAGTTATTTTATTTATTTTGTTTAAACTGTATACAAGCTGTATTTTGTTGATTACGGATTAAACCTTAAATGTCGCCCCTGATTACCCTGTGCGGACTGCACAGGCTAATCTTGGACAATATTAAACGCACTTACATTAACCTCGTTTGTTTTCCAGAGCGAAGCTTAAATCAGAATAAACACATTTAGCAAGTTTGTTTAATATTATAGCATAAAGCATGTGCATTGATATGTTTATCGGTCGCATATGACAAGAAATCAAATTAATGTTTGAATGCCGTACAATCATGAAACATCAGCCTATTTAATAAATAAAGTACACACTCCCTTTATTCACTCACAGAAGTGTTTGCAAAAAATGATCTCTTAAACAAATAGTCACCACGCAATATTTCCCTAGCAGTGTCGGATCCTGCAATTAACACTGACATTGCAGTGACACTTAAGACATAAAGCAAATTTAAAACTTGATATAAATATACAATTAAAACTAACATTATCTGGTAGAAAAATAAATAATTATTTTCGATTCAGATTAATGTGTTGTTTAGGTGTTTTTGCTTTCAGAATGAACATTTATGAGCTGACATACTAAATAATCCTGAAACCTTCGAATTGCTTGAAATGGTCTCTGGCTTGCAAAACGGATTCCATTAAAGGGTTATATAATGCCACCAGCCATGTATTTATCCACTCAGTGCTCGTGAATAACATCATAAACCATTCCCATGGATGGGATGCTCAAGTCTGTTAGTGTCTCTGGTTTGAAAACACATTGCTCAGATATGTTACACTCTCATTTTGAGTTTTTTGTTTTCCTGCATTTTCTCTCAAGATTGCAAATAACTTGTGGGATCGAATATTGCTAGGAAATTACCATACCAGTAATACTTGGTAGAACCTTCGGGCAGTTTTAATTCTCACAGATGTATATGGTCCAATAAATGATAAATTGTGTATTTGTACATGTACATGTATATGACACTTTCACCTGATTTCACATATTACCATTGCCATGACATTGTTTATAGTTCAGAAACAATTCGTTGAGAGATTTGTTTTGTTAGCATTCGCTAGTCTTTTATTTTAGACGAGTGACCAATTACCTACACAATATGTGACAAAACGCAACTAAGTACTAAACATAACACAATTATAGACAGGCTAGTCTAAACCAGTTTTAATGCATGCCAAACCTCACATTTTGCCAAGAGAAACATAAATACAACAGGAAAGTACACACAACACAATTCACCAATTCTTGAGTCATCGCCTTGAAACTGTCAATTTAAAAACACATTGGGGCCCTGAACCGGTTGAAACGCGTGCTGAACTCTTAGCCATAAATTAATATTATCATCGACAAATAAATGATATACGACTTCGAGTATGGTTAATGCTTGTAAAATGCCACAAAGTCAATAAGAACAAAAAGAACTACGCCGACTGTCGCGGATATTGTTTTTGTTCCCTTCCTTATTCCTATCCGCATTAAACACAAATAAACGAGTTATGCATTATAACAATGAACTTATTTTATATCATTATTCAATGGTCTTTAATCGTATTGGTTATGCACATACATACGCTATAAAAATGCACAATATACAAGGCACCTGTATCCATGTATTTCAAACGTGTGCTTTCAAAACGCGTTTGTCACTGAAATTGACAATACGATATGCAGGTTTGGTTTACAAAAATAATAATGTACTGTTTATGATATTATAATTATTTGGTATTTACTTCTTTAACATTCAAAATCAATCAAGATGTTCTGAGCAAAACTTCAATACCGACAGGTTTATGAGTATTTGTTGCAGAACCAACAATTGTGTTCATATGCCGTTTAAACATATCTGTACAGAATAGTGTTTCATAACACTGTACTAGCATTCTTCACATGTAAGTGTTTGACTGCAGATGCAATTATTTGCAATTGTACTTACTCTAATTTCGTTAATGCTCCAGAAACATTTCTTCTGAACATTTTATATTGTTATTTATTTCTTAACGGTTATCTGTAAAAAAGAAAAGTCTAGAAAAGTCTAAATGCATGGGAATTAAATTTATAAAGCGAATATTGTGTCTATGTGTCGTATGAACAAATATCCTCCGCATGCGGACAAGATAAACGTTTTCTATTTTGCTTAGTGTGCGTATTGTTTTTTTTTGCGTATTTTAAGCACATGTAAAAACCACAGTTATTCTGTTTCACTTAATGGTGGTAAATATTCTGAACATTTCTTTGGATATTAAGATAAGTCAAAACCTTTTATAAGGCAGTTATTTCCACTGACTCAACTAGTGACGTCTTTTTTTCGAATGAAGATTTGGTCTGTAAAAAACTTAAACATGAATGTTTTCTCAAGCAAAAGGTCGTTATTTGTATACTTATCTGAATACATAAATGGGCCTGCGGTGACAAAATATAACTTTCACTGTTTTTTTCTAAAACAAGACCGTTGTACAGTGTTGTTTGGTGTTTACATATCAATCGTCGTATTTAATTTAGCTAAGAATCTTCTGTTTCTACAAAACTCAATACTGATTTCCTTTTATATTGACAGTAGGAATCCTTAACAATATTGTCGCTATTATGACACCAAACATTGGACGTATTATGTCAGTTTACTTATATTTGAAGTGTACCAGTCGATATTTATATCCATGAATGTATCTGTTTATTCTAATTAAATGGTTTAATTACTGTAAATAAAACATGTCTGCCAGGCGAATTAATTAATTATTTATAAATTATAGTCAAGTTACCAATACCGGATCTAATAACCAATTTTGGATCAGTCTGATGTTCAAGATTGGGTATCGCATTTAATAGTGAACATTTTAAAATGATACTTTGCACTTTGCGTCTTCAATATTTGTACCTAAAAAAGGAAACATTCAGTAGGAACCGACAATCCTATACATCATAAACTCCTTCATGTTTTCCTGACATATGCATACCGCTTTATTTAGGTTGTCCGTCAAAACAATGTTCTTTTTGATGTCGAATAAACCTTACTTGTCCTTTTAAGCACAAGTTTATCTGACACACAAACTTCAGATTTTACTTCCTGTAAAATCAGTACGTTGCAATATACATTACATAAACATGTTTAAATAGTTCTGTTTAATGATTTGCTCGATGTTTTCAAAAATTATTGACAGAGAATGCGTACCAGATACATATTACAAACCGGTATGTAATATGATAAAGATACATTACCAGAAACACGTATCAAGACGTGTATAATGCGTTTATGGAAACATCAGAAAGCATCAGTAAATAATAAATAATAATATTTATCCCTCAACAAATCAAGAATATTAATATATTTTTTGATGGTTTTGTTAAAGATAAACCATAAAGAAAAATTCAATAACTATAATGTGCTAGATTGTTGCTTAGTTATGTATATAATCATAATTTGTCAAAGAAGGATTATGGCGAAGATAATATGATTATAGGTACATTGAAAGCAACTGCAAATCGTCATAGGAGACGAGGCAATGGATGATTTGCTAAAGCTAAATGTTCCGGAGAAAATACAACATATAGCCATCGATATGCCCCTTTTAAAATAAGGTAGCGACAATTGATTATATGCATGGCCTTTGTCCGACTGTCTGTCATTATTTGGAAGTATAAAAAGGTGAAACTAGCTTTAGACTTGTGTTCTACATTTTAAAGTTTCAGTGCTAAAGCGATTTTAGTGCATTTGTATTTGAAAATTATGTTACTCATAGATATATTATTGCTAGTTGCAATAATTCAACTCTCAGCTTTATAACCCAAAGGGTTGCTGAGAGTTGCAATGCGCCGTCTCTTGTCCATGGGTGCAAAATTTAATCAACAATGCAAGGGTTAGGGAGCACTGAAACTGCAAGAACTTATCAAAGTTTACCTGTCTAAACCATAAACTCATCCAAATGGTACCATTAAAGCAAGAAATAATTGCTTTTTATTGACTTCGTTTTTTCTTTAGAACTCTCTATCCACCATATTGGAAAACTGACCCAATATCAGTTAGGTCGCAGTACACCAATATTTTGCACATCGTTTTTTTTATGTAGCCTAAGTCGATAACGATGTCGACTTATTCGATACAGAATACAATGTTTCAAATTTAAACATAAAAATGTCAGCGAGAAAAGTATGTTGAAACATCGTCGTGGTTTTTTAGGGTGCATGCAAAGGATAACATCCGTAGGTTGCCATTCAGATAAATTTAACATGTTTATGAAGTTTATTTATTATTTTCCTCGATTTGTCTCGGACAACGTCTGTTTAGTGAAGCGCACGGATTCGCTGCGCTGAATTGCACCTATGCTTATGAAGGGGTGCATATGGACTCTCAGAGCCGCCACAGCAAAAAATGTCAAAGGCTCTGGGAGTCTGCTTGTTTGTACATAGATTCTTTTATTTGTATAAGAATTGATTTGAATGTAAAATATAGCTGTTTAAACATGTTTCTATCGAAATGTGATTTTTCTTTATTCTTCGCTCTTCGCTCGCTCAAGAATTTTTCTGTTTAAAAAAAATAAAAATAAAATCGCTCGCCTCTTCCTTTTTTTTTTTAAATCCGCAAACCAACAGATCAATTTGGAATGGCCTTATCTGTTTAAAAAGTCTTGAAAAGTCATTGTAATTAAATAAATAAAGCAAATATTGTGTCTACGTGTCGTATGAACAAATATCTTTCGCATGAGAACAAGATAAACGTTTTATATTTGGCTTTGTTTGCGTATTGTTTTTGCGTTTTTTAAACAAATGTAGAAACCACAGTTATTCATTTTGACTTAATGGTGGTAAACATTTTCAACATTTCTTTGGATAGTAAGATAAGTCAAAACCTTTGATAAGCCAGATATAAGCAATTATTTCCACTGACTCAACTAGTGACTTCTTATTTTCTGAATGAAGATTTGACTGTAACCAACTTAAACATGAATGTTTTCTCAAGCAAAAGGTCGTAATTTGTAGACTTATCTGAATATATAACTGGGCCTGCGGTGACAAAATATAACTTTTTACTGTTTCTTTTAAAACACGACCGTTTTACAGTGTTGTTTGGTGTTTACATCAATCGTCAAATTTAATTTAGCTAAGAATCTTCTGTTTCTACAAAACTCAATACTGATTTCCTTTAATATTGACAGTAGGAATTCTAAACACTATTGCCGCTATTATGACACCAAATATTGGACGTATTATGTCCGTATACTAATATTTTAAGTGTACCAGTCGATATAAATATCCATGAATGTATCGGTTTATTCTGATAAATGGTTTTCAAACTGTACATAAAACATGTCTGCCAGGCGAATTGATTAATTATTTATAAATTATAGTCAAGTTAGCAATACCGGATCATAACCCATTTTGGATGAGTCTGATGTTCAAGATTGGATATCGCATTTGATAGTTAACGTTTAAAAATGATACTTTGCACTTTGCGTCTTCAATATTTGTACATTAAAACGCAATCATTTAGTTGGAATCGACACTCCTATACATAATTAAGTCCTTCATGTTTCCTGACATATGCATACGGATATATTTACGTTGTCCGTCAAAACAATGTCCTTGTGGATGTCGAATAAACCTTACTCTTGTTCTTCAAAGCACGTTTGTAAAATCATTACGTTGCAGTATAAATTACATAAACATGTTTAAATAGTTCTGTTTGATGATTTGCTCGATGTATTCAAACATTCTTGACAGATAAAGATTAAGAACCGGTCTGCAATATGATAGTGATACATGACAAGAAACACGAATCAAGACGTTTATAATTCGTTTATGGAGACATCAGGAAGCATCATTAAATAAATATAGGATCTGACATGAGTTGTCATATCATACCATATTTTATTAAACGAAATTCCTGGACGAGTTTAATAAAATATGGTATGATATGACAACGAGTGTCAGATCTTTTTTATCATATGCTTTTAAACTATATAAAATACATCTTAATTCACCAAACAAATGCTGATATATCGAAAAATTGTTTACTATCGTGACGTCATTTCATGTTGACGACGTCATTTTACCAAAATAAAGCCATGCGATTGGTTAGTTATTGATTCTGTACCCAATGAAAACGCTTAAAAATGTTGTATTCCACATGTGTAATATAAAAAAAACTTAATGTTTGTATTACATTGAAAACAAGGTATAGCATGTGATAATAAATAATAATATTTATCCCTCAACAAAACAAGAATATTAATATTATTGTTGATGTGTTTTTTTTAAGATAAACCATAACCAAAAAATTCAATAACTATAATGTACTAGATTATTGCTCAGTTACGTATATAATCATAATATTTCAAAGACGGGTTATGGCAAAGATAGCATGATTATAGGTATATTGAAAGCAACTGCAAATCGTCATAGGAGACGAGACAATGGATGATTCGCTTAAGCTAAATGTTCCGGGAAAAATACAACATTGGTTATGTTTATCTGCTTTTGCAAATGTAGACACGATAAGTAGAACACAGTTAACAGATTGCACGAATTACATAATCATATAATATCAAGTAGAGCATTAAATTTAATGTTCGGAACTAAATGGAATTTAATCAAACTGGCAAATGTTTAATACGGACATACATACCGTTGTGTAATAATCTAAAATATCATTGTTTCGTGTATACGCCTCGTAACAAATAATATATTTGCTGTTTTTTTTTTAATCCGTCGTTTGCCCTAAATAAAAATGAAAAGTATGTGTTATCATTCTATCATGCTTTTAATTGAGAAAGTAGATCACAATTGATGTTCTCATAGTACTCTCAAGAAAATAAGTGGTACAACATAGGGCACACTGGTGCAATTATTGGAAAACACATGCTTTTATATGTAATAAAAAGTACATTTTCCCAATATCCGTTACACCATGTTACGAAACAACACGTCGTCATACTATGCACATACATATGAATTTGAATGAAGCATTTAGAAGGAATCTGCACATTCACATACATTTTAGTATTATACAAATTTCAGGTTAATTTTAAAATGCGGTATCAAAATAAGTCTCAGTATAAACAATCATATAATTTTTCTTAGCAGGCGTAATTTAGAGTATAACGTTTTGCAAGCATATTCACGAGTGGCACAAATGGTCTTAATGTGTAAATTTGAATATGAAAAAGTATTTGTTTAAATAAATGTCAATGTTAAGTTTTACAATTAAAATAGTTTAAATGAAATGCACTATGGGTTAAGAGTGCAAATGGAAGAGAATTATTAATTGAATGGTATTGGTCGCCTAAATGTAAAACCTCATAACTCATAACTACACATTCTTAAACAAACCTAGGGATTTTATACTGGGGAATGTTTTGGATTAAAACTATGGACTATATAACTTAATATTACAGTTGGGAACTCTAAACCAAGGAATAACAAAAAGAAAAAAAAAACAGTGTTGAGTGCGTTAAGGTCTTGATAATCAGTACGAGGCCTCGATAAAGGAGAACGTCTCCAAAAGCATATCGTCTTCCTATTAAAACCTTTTTTGTATCGTGTAATATTGTGAAAACAATTGAATATTACATAACATACTACACTTATTTTTTTGTTGAATTTCTATTAGGATTGTGTTGAAGTAATTTTCTAATGATACCACAATTCATTGACATCTGACTTTTTTGGAAAATAAAGTTAAAAAAACAGCGATACATTGTGTTTCGAATGTGTACATACTGTTATTATCCCCACACTTTTTGAAAAAAAGGTGGGGATATTGTGGTTATCTCCGCCGTCCGTCCGTCTGTCTGTCTGTCTGTCCAGTATAAAAAATTAAATTTCATTTGAGATTTTGAATGGTATGTTGCCGTTTCATTGGCCGGAGGAACAAGAGTATATACTTAATACATAAATTATTAATTAATTCTCATTCACAACCAGGCAAACGAGCAATAAAATAGGATGATAAATTCATGGGTAATCATACCCACTGTTATACTTACAATATATGATAACTGACATGATACCCCAATGTATGGTGTCACAATAAGCTTTAATATTGTCAAGAGATTCCTTCTGAAAACATTAAATAAAGTCATAATTGAGTTTGGTAGCGACAGAAGATGCTGGGCTCAATTTAATTCGACGATTGATATAAATACAAAACAACAAGGGAAAACGGTCTTTTGAAAAAGAGAACGTAAAGAAAGTTATACATTTAGTAACCGCCCGTCCGGTAATGTATTACGACAGGTCTTACAATTACGACCTTTTGGTTTGAGAAATTGTTTACAGAACAAATCTTCATCGGAAATAAGACGTCACTAGTTGGGTCAGTGGACATGATTGCTCATGTCTGGCTTATCCAAGCGCCTGCTGTCTGTTTTGGCAACTACTTGTCTATTCGGTCTGATGAATTACGCCAACGTTCAAACATTTCTACATTGATAAAATACGTTTCGTGTCACAACTGTTGGACATCTCCGCGTTTGTCATTCGTCATTTAATAGTATAAGCATGATTGCAACGGTAAACGCCGGCTATTGTGACCACTGTAGACCCACAGAATAGTCTAAAACTAATAACTGAATATCACTTAATACATTTGTTTTGAAACAATAATTGAAATAAAAGAACGCACATCTTATGGTATATTATTTCTAAAGCATGACGACATTGTGCAATTTTGCCTGTTATGTAAACTATAGTTTGTCAAAGAGCTGTGTAGAATTTGCTTTGCGTTTTAATTACACAATTTACAGGACTAAAATGTCGACAATACTTGTGTGATGGTCCTTTATGGCATACTAAATAGTCATATGTCCAAAAGTGTAGAGCTAATTAACCATATTCTATACTTTTACAAGACTAGCTGGATTTGTAGACATATCCTTATTCTGCTACGTTTGTCTCATTTAGATTCTCTGACTGGAAGATGTAAATGTTGTAATCGCTTAATAAGACCTCTAGACCTGTCGATAGCAAATACTAGGGCAATTTCCAAGAAAATATCAGCTTTTGGGAATAAATACAAAGGGAAATGTTTAAAATAGCATTGACGTGTCGACCAACTATGTGTATAACGAGAAACAGACATGACGTACGAAACGTATTAAGATATCTGCTTCTGTAACAAATGAGAGATAAATTTGATGCCTAAATCACTAAGAATCATTTTATGAATTCATTCATTGTATACCGTTTATAATCCAGTCTGCGTCTTAAATTCTACAAAATGTTGAACTACGTATGCATAATATTTTGCACAGCTGGTTGTGTAAATGACGAGCATAAACAATATTCCAAACTTATTGCTCGTTCATTCGGATGTGAAATATTTACATGCCGTGACGTACTTTGTAATAGGAGTCGGTTTATCATATTCCGAGGGAAAGATAACGTGATAAAATAGCGTGACCTAAAATCAGGCTAAAGTAGTTCAGAAACATGGCAATTATAGGGCATTTATTGCGGATGACAAGTCAAACAATGAATAAAAATGCGTAACATAATATATAGGATTCTTTATCAACCTTAGAATCGAACAATTTGTACCCATACGAAAACATGAGTATTTACCATTTAAATGTTTACAAACGATACTCGATCGGTAAGTGGGTCATCGATACCAAACTATGAAATATTTGATGCATTAAAATACTACATGTTATTTTGCGAAATTTTAACGCAATTTGTCAGTTATGTATAATGACACTTATGCATTATCAAGAGTACTGTAAATATAGGCTTGTATGGCACACCGTCTACGCGACGCCTCTCGGGCGGGGGGAGGGGGGCAAGTTGCTGTAGTTGTTAGTCGGAATCAAGTGCTATCCGGATGTCCAACACTTTGTGAAAGACCATATATTGGAACAAACAACGCTGAAACATTGTATTCACTAATGTAAACGTTAGTTTCAATTAAGTAATAACGGTTTGTACGGTATGTGATTTCGAAAGGATTTAAAATATGTAACCTTTGTACGTAACCCAATATTAGAGGGATGTTCTAAAACCTTGCTCATTCTCGGAGAAAGCATATTTACATGAAATGGAAGTTAACGGTGTCAGAATATTAAAATAAATGTTTCCATTGTGACATCTTAAAGCATCCAAAGAGACATGAATAAACCAAAAGTTAAATATATAACTTAATTCGAGACCAATATCGTACAATAATAATTATACAAAAAAGCAGCTTTATTAACTGATATACAATGCAACATAAACTAAGGTCACATTTGTTCGAACGAACACACTTATATGCATACGAATGTGTAAGCATTTAACGAATTGCAGCAATATATGTATGCGAAACAGAGAAATATTAAGTGATATACATTTCAACATAAACTATGGTGCCATCTGCTCAAACGAACACACACATAAACCCTCTAGCTTGGTATTTAAACAGATTGTGCATTGTTTATAACACTTTACTCGAGAAATATTAAATAAAATCAAGCAGCATTTACGCACTTTGTGACGTGTAGGGATACAATCAGAATTATATTTGAGGTTTCAACATATAGATCAAGATCAAAGACATGTTTAGCATTCTTTTGTTAAGTTGTAATTTTGCAATAACACGTGTTCACAAGTGGATGAAACACACACACACCCGCACATATCGTACAAGTTCACATCAATTAAGATGCAACACTGCGCAAATTGTATTGGTAGTCAAACAAAAAAAAGTACACTATAAAGAGACTGTTAATAAAAAAGCGAAATGTTCGAGTCCCAAAGTGTAATTTACACATTTTCTGACATATCAACATAATTGATTAAGAGACAATTCTTTTTCACAATTTACACAGACAGTAAGAGTTGTCAATTACTAAAGCCTTAAGTCACAACTAGTGCGTAATGACATACTACTTTAGAACAACCTCGTTTACATCAATTAAGATGCAACACTGCGTAAATTGTATTGGTAGTCAAACAAAAAGAGTACACTTTAAAGAGGCTGTTAATAAAAAAAAAGGAAAAGTTACAGTCCCAAAGTGTAATTGACACATTTTCTGACATATCAACATAATTGATCAAGAGACATTTCTTTTTCACGATGTACACAGACACTATGAGTTGTCTATTACTAAAGCCTCAAGTCACAAATAGTGCGTAATAACATACTACTTTAGAACAACTTAAATGATTTGACTATGTTCTAAAGTAAAATAAAACTAAATATTTTGCAAGATTTCAATGACAACAGAAGATACAGTTATGTGATGTACTTTTACGTATTCGAATGAATGTCGAAATATGTATGATATACTGATGGAAAGTACATTATAAAGTGTTTGAAAATTATAATAATGATACATGTATATAATGAGTTTAGCACGTATACAGCTTTTTGCAATAATAATCATTTACAAACAATAGGGTTTTTATTAGTATTTTAAGAGATTTAATATAAAATACAAATGAAGGCAGTAAATAAAGTACTGCAAAATAGCAGGATTTTACAGATTACATTTCGGGGCATAAAGAAAGACATACAAAGACGACTAGTGTAAACAGTAATATTAATCCCGTAACATCCGTGCTATTAAATTGGATAAGAATGTTTAAGGTGTAAACTGCACAAAAAAGAATAAATGTATTTATGTATACTTGTCTAACTCGAATTCTGAAGTGATACGTTTGACCTTCGACTCGCCGTTATCCATCACCCGAATCAGAACTGTATCATCAGCAGACCAGGCGCTTTGAATTCGTTTAGCTTTTACAAGCCCACGCGCGTCAAATAACAACTGAGCACGACGCTGGGTGAGGTCCTCATTTATGAAAACACGATCGTGTTCCGTGTTCGTCTTGAGGTCCCGTCGTAGGGACTATAACTTTTGACTGGCTCGGTAGCTCACAAATTTAACGAGAATAGGGCGCGGTTGTCGCCCTCCTGGCTTTCCGGTTCTGTGAGAGCGGTCAATTTCGCCTATCAAGATATCAGCCCCAATTGACTTGCACAAATTCATTACGATATCATCTGTGCTTTCATATGGTTTCGCACTTTCTAGGATGCCGAAGATACGCAAGCTATTGCGACGACTGTTTTGTTCGCTTGCATTCAATGCGTCTTTAAGACTTCGATTTTCATTTTAAAGTTGTGTATTTTCGTTTTCGAGGTACTCTATGCGTTTGGATAGGCCATCCAAAACCCCGCTAATGATGGTTTCGATCATGGTCTTCATTTGGACCGAAAGAGCATTATAAATGGCCTCTTGAACGGTCTGTTTGATGGCTCTCATGGTGTTGACGTCAAGTCCAACATTACCAACATTTTCATTTTCATTTTCGGCCATACTTTCAAAAGTGTAATAAAAGTCAAAACTAGAATCGCTTGTGACTCGACTTTTCTTTTGATCACCCTGGTCATCTGGAGTTGACAACACCGAACTAGTCCACTTTGTTTTGGCAGCAGTTTTTGGGGTGGAAGCAGTAAAGCTCATTATATTCGGTACACTTTCTTATTTGGACAGTATAGAACAGAAAACAGGTAGGCGTGACTGCTGTGTATGGAACACGTTATGCTCATTGAAGCGAGATTAGGTATTGCGTCTATGTATAGCTATGTTGCTATAGAAAGTTCAAAAAAGTCAAATAATTGCTATAAATAGTTAAAAACAAAGACCTTCTACTCACAATGTTCATAGCCGGTTTGCATCCTTATGTCCACTGTTATCATATATTTACACTCATTATAGCATTCTAGGTAGCACATTGTATGAATCCACACCCAACAAATATTGATAAGATTTACATCATTTGAGAAAAATAGCAAAATATGAGACGATATAAACACAACCAATATGTCCGCCACCGGAAGTGGCTTTGATTATACCCATAATCATAGGATCTTCACCATCACTAGTCTTTGACATATTATTATTAAATACGTAATGGAACAACAATCTCATATATTACGTAATTGAGCAACAATCTCGAATATAATGGTAATTGAATTGTTTTATATATATTATCTTTAACAAAACAAGCCATCAGATTGAAAATAAATTATTATTTTTTGTTCGGTTGCGGGGTAAATTAAATTATGTATTATTTGATAATGCTCTTTGATGTTTTCATAAACTTATTCTGTAGAACTTGACACATGTTTCTGGTAATGTAGCACTTTATATTGCATAGCTGGTTTGATGCTTAATCTGATTCGCGTTTCTTGTTTAGAATTATTGAATACACCGAGAAAAAAATCAAGCACAACTATATATAAATGTGAATGTATTTACCCTACAACAATGATAGTATAGAAGAAAATGCTGGATGTGGGGTTAACTTGTTCTTTTCTTGACAATGTTTATCCGACATCCACATGCTAATTCGTATGACGGACTACTGTTTATCTAATGCAAAATAATTCGCCAAACAGCACGCACTTGCCTACTGATGTAATGACCTGCTTGCATCATTCAGATCAAGGAAGCGAGTGCCTGGGCATTTTTAAACGCAGTCGCATTACACTATGACGTATGTTTGTGTTTTGGATGGATTATAAATACAAAATAGTAATACAAGTTTAAGAACATATCGCTCGTGTGCAATGTACTTGAATAACGCGAGCGTTTTGAATGAATTGTTTGGTTGAACAATTGACGGATGATAACACAGGGATGAGTCGCAGTTATTATATTGTATATATTGTATACGATTAAACTTACATAGGATACAACTGGCTATACATTCAATGGAAACTGATTTGCAGGAATCTTCCCTTAATTCGACCCTTTAGAAGCATAAGACATACGATTTCGGCACATTTTCTGCCTTTTTGAATAATATATTGAAACATGTTGAAACTGCATTAATTATTCTTACCATTTTTTAAGTTCTGTTACTGAAAAAATCCAATTTGCTCCTCATGAAATCATCATGATTTGTAACCAAACATTTTATTCGACGAAGTAGTCATGATATCAGGATCCAAGCCGGGTTCGAATGTAGATACATGTTTTTTAATTGCCTTTTATTTTGAATGTTCGAAGTGGCAGTCATTGTTTTGTCTTTGGTGAAACGAGAATTCAAGTTTGAACAAAAGCTTTTGTGTTATTCTTGATTGTGTAGCATATGGAATTGCATTTAATAGTAAACATTTTAAAATGATACTTTGAACTTTAAGTCTTCAATGTTTGTATCTTTAAAACGCAATCATTCAGTAGGAATCGACATTCCTATACATCATACATTCCTGTATGTTTCCCTGACATATGCATACCGCTATAATTTACATTGTCTGTCAAAAGAATGGGCATGTGAATGTCAGATAAACCTTACTTGTCATTTAAAGCACAAGTTTATCTGACACCTAGACTTTCCTTCTATAAAATCATTAACCCATGTATGCCTAGCGTCTAGAAAAAAGGCCTTGGCAAACAGCGTAGACCCAGATGAGACGCCGCATGATGCGGCGTCCATCAGGGTCTTCGCTGTTTGATTAAAGGTATTTCTGTAAGAAATATTCTAAATATAGAAATAAATATACAAGACATCCCTTATTTTGGAAATAAATTGATCCGATTTAGAAGGATCCACCAGGCATAAATGGGTTAATCGTAATCGAGGCTGAAAAGCATATCCACACATGTTACAACAATTACAATATCAGACTCCACGGGCCTGACCTTGTCATTCATTTCCAATTAGGCATCTGTTACAAAGAGCGATCAGTTCAAATAAGTCCAACCATTTAATGTTGCATGAACATTATACAATATTGTAGGGGCAGAAATTCAGGATGGTTTTGTATCGGTTATATATGTATTATTGTGTTAAAATCACAAGTCTATTTTACTTAAGTATATCGTATTCTACCAACCTGGTGAGTTTGAAGTTATTTGTATTTGCATTTATTTATTTGTCTGCATTGCAAATGAATTTAATTGTTTTGGAATATTGTATTTGTGTTTGTAAGGTTGAGGTGTGTTGTAATTTTGTTTGTTTGTACTTGTAGGTTTCAGTAGTATATATATCAAATATATAATTGCCGATATACTTTCGGTGCATCATTAACATTGAACCTTAGAAGGCGTTTGTTTATGAAGCACCGAAAGTTTATTGGAAATTATATATATATTTATTAGCATATTGTGAACACATTGAATATGCTCTACTTTCTCAATAAATTACAATACAGAATGATGTCACATTTTGTAATTGATATTGTAGCAACCGACGGATTTTTGTTTAACCTAAGAAATACATTATTCGATCAAGTTCAAGCGAGGCGTCCATATAACAGGAACACTAATCCGTTTGATAAACACACGACGTTAGGTATACGCGTATTAAACGTTAGAATGTCATATTAAATTGCATTCAGTTCAGAACATTATGTTGATATTGTTAAGGATAATATGCAATTAGTGCAATCCGTTAGCTGTTTTCTGGTCACCGTTTCTACAGTTGCAAAAGCGGATAGACGTAAACAATGTTGTTTTCCCCCGGAATATTATCCATTTAACTTAACCAAATTATAGTTTGTTTCATCTTCTATGACGATTTTCAGTAGCTTTCATAATACCCATAATCATAAATTATTATCTTCACCATCACCAGTCATAGACGTATTATGATTATATACGTAATAGAAAAACAATCTTGAATATTATGGTAATTCAATTTTTTCGTTATATCTTATCTGTAACAAAACCATCCATCAGAAATGAAAATACTTTTTTTGATTGGTTGCGTATTGAATTTAATTATTTATTATTTGATAAAGCTGTCTGATGTGTCCATAAAAGTATTCTAAACGTATTGAACATGCTATGTATTTCTGGTAATTTTTAACTTTCAAATTGCAGACCGGTTTTGAAGCTAAATCTGGTTTGCATTCTTTGTCGATACTTAGTTAATATATCGAGAAAACATTCACACCACTTTATATATACATATATTTGTCATATATTCTACCTATTTAATTGATGACATATCAAATGTGAGTGATTCACTTAACCCTTTGTTTTGACACATTATGTAGTTAACACACCTGTACGCCAGAGCTTTGAAAATGTAAAGAAAGAAAAGTACGTTACATTATAAACACGCGTTAAGTGTTCGAAAACAAATCATCACATATATGGCTATAAGATATAATCACATATATGTGGATAAGACATTTGCTTATTGTATTTACGAACTGAATATTCATCAATTGCCTTACACAAATATGATAGCAAAAAGCTCCGTTTCGTTATGAAAAACTTTCACAGGCAATAAATTGATAACCGCTCCTTAAACCGTTTGACAAAGCACAATGGTTTCAAGCGAATAATACTTGTGTTGAATTTTCATTGGGTACTTGTGGCCTTAGACTGTACTAGGTCCGGGAGAGGATCCACCTTTTCTGCAAAAACTTGAGGTCTACCAGCAACATCGCCGTTCAAAGACTAGACCAATGGCCTTATAAATCATGCTAACAATAAGTATGCACTAAAACAATAATAATATACATAACTCTTAAAGTTTTACCTTATTATTTGAATATTATCTGTACTGGAGAAGCAGTGACTGTTTTTTGGGGGGGGATTTATCTTAAATTGTTCGTTTAACGTTTACGAATCTCATTCAGAAATAAATATCACATAAAGTTATTGGTAAAGAAAACCATCCCAATATTCAATTAGTGTACAACCCAAACGATCATCGATAACTATGATACACGCTTGCCCTCGCACTTTCAATAAGCAATCATGGGTCGTATAACTTTAGGAAATGCATAACACTCACTCGACAGAACAAATCGTGAAACCTGAAAATGATAAAATATGATCATTTTTATATTTCCAGGAAAAATCATAAATATTTAGTATGTGGCTAACATATCTCTATATAATGTTCTAGGCACTTGTTAAATCAGTTTTAGCATAAAGAAGCAATGATTTGAGATGAAACTTGAATGACAAAATATTTAACCGATTTTGTTCCATTCCAAATATATCAATTCAATTTTGGTTAATTGAACATTTGTCTCTAATTTTTATGTCAGTGAACGGAAAACATTCAATAAATTGACATCATGAGGCANTAAAACTGTCGTTTAATATTTATGTGTAATTGGGGATGACACTCAGAACAGGCTTACACTCAATTTGCCTTTCAGATTGTATCTTAACAACACAAGTATTAGCAGTAACTGATCTAAATTAATTAACACACCTACCTGTACCTTCACAGCAAACACCAAAGACTTCACATTTTTTCGCAGTCTTGAAGTAGATTGGTCCAACCTAAGATATATTTAAGTTTTTAAAACAATTGTCAAGATTGAAAAGATAAATATTTTTCACTTTACTTTATAGTAATATTTGTCGTGTTCTGAGAAAACTGGGCAAAATGCATGTGTGTAAAGTGTCATCCCAGATTTGCCTGTGCAGTCCACAAAGGCTAATCAGGGACGACAATTTCCGCTTTTATGGAATTTTTCGTTTAAATTATGTCTCTTCTTAGCAAAAATCCAGTTAAGGCGGAAAGTGTCGTCCCTGATAAGCCTGTGCAGACTGCACAGGCAAATCTGGGACGACACTTTACGCACATGCATTTTGCCCAGTTTTCTCAGAACACGACACATATGACAAAATAATGCAATAAATCAGAAAAATTAAGTGTTTTTCTCAATCAATGTCAGTTATTGTACCTCCTGACTGTGGTGTGGGTAATGGACCTGCTGTGCATAATCCCATGAATAGTGGTTCTTAATGTGTGTCGAGCATGCAGGAGCACCTGAAATATATTGTAATTTTTGTTAAAGCAACTTTTAATATGATACACTCATGCATTCTCTAAATAAAATCAGCATATATCTGCATTATAAATAAACAGGTTCACTACTTGTAAGTTACATTTAATTTTTATCAATGTAGTGCTACTGTTTTGATAATATACATCCCGACAGTATTGTTATTTGTGTGCATTATGTTTTTTATTTTAATACAATTTTCAAACAGAAATACACCTTCAAACGTGGTGTTCTCCGAACAGACATGCTAAGAGTCTATGCATTGTTGACGGTAAAAATCCCTTGCAAGTTTAGCAAGGGACACATGCTCATTATATGCAGCCAACAGCANAAATTATAAAGCTTTTCTTAAATATTTTAGTCAAAATGTGTATTATTGAAGATTGGTTGATCATAGTTGATTCCTTAATACATCGCTAGCTATAATGGCATGTGTTTCAACTGTGACATCATCAATTATCATGTAGTACGGTTTAGTTGTAATGAAAGGCTTTGTTTGGGTTCGACGAGATGGAGTGAATATTTCTACGAACTGTAGATCTATAGTTGTGTATGTGTAAAACGATTCTCACGCGACTATTTCAAAGGATCCAATCTTTTTTTAAATGAACGTAATTTGGTTTTATTAGACCTGACATCAGGATCAAATTAATTGAATCATGTTTTATTGACTGGGGCCTAAGTGTTTGATGAATGTGTTTTAATTAATATGTTTATATCATATTCAATTGTTTTCTCTAACACTTTGCCTTAAATTCCTAGCCCATAATACATTGTCAAGTGAAGGAGTTTTTTTTCTATCCAAAACGTCCATGGTTTTCCATGAATAACGTTCACAAAGATGCAACTAATGTTATGTCACCAAACAACTAAATCAAAGTTTAATGTATATTACCCCAACACGTATTCCGACTATAAAGAATAACAAAGATAATAACTGCGGCGAAAACATTTGATGTCCGAAAACTTAGAATATTAAGATGAACGCAATGTTCTGTGTCTTTTGGCGTTTGATGTTACATAATGTATATTTAACAGATTCAATTCATCGAACTTTTATAACCGTAAATGATACTGCCAAACTCGATGTGTTCTATGCTATAGTGTTTGGTAAAGTATTATTATTGTACGATATTGGTCTCGAATTAAGTTATATATTTACCTTTTGGTTTATTCATGTCTCTTTGGATGCTTTAAGATGTCACAATGGGAACATTTATTTTAATATTCTGACACCGTTAACTTCCATTTCATGAAAATATGCTTTCTCCGTGAATGAGCAAGGTTTTAGAACATCCCTCTAATATTGGGTTACGTACAAAGGTTACATATTTTAAACCCTTTCGAAATCACATACCGTACAAACCGTTATTACTTAATTGAAACTAACTTTTAAATTAGTGAATACAATGTTTCAGCGTTGTTTGTTCCAATATATGGTCTTTCACAAAGTGTTGGACATCCGGATAGCACTTGATTCCGACTTACAACTACAGCAACTTGCCCCCCTCCCCCACCCGAAAGGCGTCGCGTAGACGGTGTGCCATACACGCCTATATTTACAGTACTCTTGATAATGCATAAGTGTCATTATACATAACTTACAAATTGCGTTTCCTATTGGGCATGTCATATCATATTACCCAGATGCAAATACTCTTAACAAGTCATGCTCAACATTGTAATAGTAGTCATGTTTTATATCTCCAAAGCATTCACAACGGCGTAGATAAAAGGTTGAAACTTTGCAATAATATGTGTCATAGGTGGGCAAGTAATTGTGTCATAGGTTTTTTTTTAACCTTATTAAAAAACTCTTCTTTAAACGATACACAATATTATTGTGCACAATACCAATAATTTAAAATAAAATCGGGCGTATTGTTCAATTGTTGTATTCCATAATGTTAACGTGTCTATCTGGCCATATACGGGAATATTAAATGTTATATTATGCTGCATGGGGTTTTGGAGTAAAACATGATACGCAAAGCACAGTATGTATATTCAGATACATATTTATCGCCTTAGATCGCAGAGACGATTTTGATAAACGAAGACCAGTATAAAATATTAAATTTCATTTGAGATTTTAAATGGTATGTTGCCGTTTCATTGGCCGGAGGAACAAGAGTATATACTTAATACATAAATTATTAATTAATTCTCCTTCACAACCAGGCAAACGAGCAATAAAATAGGATGATAAATTCATGGGTAATCATACCCACTGTTGAACTTACAATATATGATAAATGACATGATACCCCAATGTATGGTGTCACAAAAAGCTTTAATATTGTCAAGAGATTCCTTCTGAAAACATTAAATAAAGTCATAATTGAGTTTGGTAGCGACAGAAGATGCTGGGCTTAATTTAATTCGACGATTGATATAAATACAAAACACCCAGGGAAAACGGTCTTTTAAAAAAGAAAACATAGAGAAAGTTATACATTTGGTAACCGCCCGTCCGGTAATGTATTACAACAGGTCTTAAAATTACGACCTTTTGTTTGAGAAATTGTTTACAGAACAAATCTACATTCGGAAATAAGACGTCACTAGTTGGGTCAGTGGACATGATTGCTCATGTCTGGCTTATCAAAGCGCCTGCTATCTGTTTTGGCAACTACTTGTCTATTTGGTCTGATGAATTACGCCAACGTTCAAACATTTCTACATTGATAAAATACGCTTCGTGTCACAACTGTTGGACATCTCCGCATTCGTCATTCGTCATTTAATAGTATAAGCATGATTGCAAAGGAAAACGCCGGTTTAACCCATACATGTGCTACTGTGACCACTGTAGACCCACAGAATAGTCTAAAATTAATAACTGAACATCACTTAATACATTTGTTTAGAAACATTAATTGAAATAAAAGAACGCACATCTTATGGTATATAATTTCTAAAGCATGACGACATTGTGCAATTTTGCCTGTTATGTAAACTCAGATGTCAATGAATTGTGGTATCATTAGAAAATTACTTCAACACAATCATAATAGAAATTCAACAAAAAAATAAGTGTAGCATGTTATGTAATATTCAATTGTTTTCACAAAATTACACGATACAAAAAAGGTTTAAATAGGAAGACGATATGCTTTTGGTGACGTTCTCCTTTATCGAGGCCTCGTACTGATTATCAAGACCTTAACGCACTCAACACTGTTTTTTTTTCTTTTTGTTATTCCTTGGTTTAGAGTTCCTAACTGTAATATTAAGTTATATAGTCCATAGTTTTAATCCAAAACATTCCCCAGTATAAAATCCCTAGGATTGTTTAAGAATGTGTAGTTATGAGTTATGAGGTTTTATATTTAGGCGACCAATACCATTCAATGAATAATTCTCTTCCATTTGCACTCTTAACCCATAGTGCATTTCATTTAAACTATTTTAATTGTAAAACTTAACATTGACATTTAATTCAAACAAATACTTTTTCATATTCAAATATACACATTAAGACCATTTGTGCCACTCGTGAATATGCTTGCAAAACGTTATACTCTAAATTACGACTTCTGGATAGCCTGCTAAGTAAAATTATATGATTGTTTATACTGAGACTTATTTTGATACCGCATTTTAAAATTAACCTGAAATTTGTATAATACTAAAATGTATGTGAATGTGCAGATTCCTTCTAAATACTTCATTCAAATTCATATGTATGTGCATAGTATGACGACGTGTTGTTTCGTAACATGGTGTAACGGATATTGGGAAAATGTACTTTTTATTACATATAAAAGCATGTGTTTTCCAATAATTGCACCAGTGTGCCCTATGTTGTACCACTTATTTTCTTGAGAGTACTGTGAGAACATCAATTGTGATCTACTTTCTCAATTAAAAGCATGATAGAATGATAACACATACTTTTCATTTTTATTTAGGGCAAACGACGGATTAAAAAAAAAAAACAGCAAATATATTATTTGTTACGAGGTGTATACACGAAACAATGATATGTTAGAACAACGGTATGTATGTCCGTATTAAACATTTGCCAGTTTGATTAAATTCCATTTAGTTCCGAACATTACATTAAATGCTCTACTTGATATTATATGATTATGTAATTCGTG